>JAVQJS010040613.1:0-23226 GCA_036024795.1 Galaxias rostratus
CCCCCCCCCCCCCCCCCCCCCCCCCCCCCCCAACAACGCCGCGGACGCCCAGATCCAAACTGGAACGCGGCCCCCTGACTCTGCACGCGCACACACACCCACACACACCCGCACACACACGCACACACACACGCACACACGCACACAACCTCTGAACCGCAAGCACCTGCATGGCTCCCCAGCAGAGTGGAACCACACTGTCCACTGTAACACTGCACAGAGAAGAATGGGGCTGCTGTGTACCACGCCGCCCCGCTGAGGCAGGGGGATGGGAGGGAGGAAGAGGGGGGGCATCCGGCTCACCGAGGTTAGACTAAACAACACGGAGGGGGTCGAGGAGGTCAAAGACAACGCAGCCAGACGGTTTGTCAGCGTGTCAGTTTGAGCCTGGGAGCACTTAACCGTGAGGCAGGATCCACTTTCTGCTAGGCAGAGATGGGATGGGTGCCTCTGTGGAGGAAGGCTCTGTATGAGGCGATATGGAAATGCCAGTGCCAGCATGCAGAGCCCTACCTCCAACGTGAAGTCCGTCTGAACTTTGGCTGTTAAAACGCGGCACATTCTCCATCCCCTTCCAGACGTTTTAACTTACTCCGGCCACCCTGTGATTACAGTCCATAAGTTCCACTGACAAGCACCGTCTGCGTGAAAAATATTCAATTTTCGACATTTGACACGGGATGCTCAGGCATTCCCTACTCGTGCCCCTCCTTCCCTCTTCCTCCCTGAGAAGTCACCCTAGAGTGGTGTTTCCAACTTCAAAGGCGGCTCTAGGGAAATAAGCAGGAGATAGCGGGCGGGAGGGGAGTGGGGGGTCCAACAGACGAGCTACGGGAGAGAAAAGCCTGCAGACACAAGACGGATTCATGCTCACTGGAAGAGGATTGCCCCCCCAACCCCCCCCACCCCCCCCCCCCACCCTCGCTAGCCTCCTAATCCAATTGCGACCCATTAAAGCCAGGTCAACGCGTCGCGGGCCTTTGAAGGACGACGGCCCGCCCCTGCACGCGGTCGGTGGGATTAGCCCTGCGGGGCCACGGGAGAAGACGCTCCGCTCTCACTGTCCGCTCTCCAACCGCTGAAGAGGAGGAGCACGCCCCGGCAACACGCGCCGTCTGCCGGCCTTTCATCCCGAGGAGGCCAGGGGGAGACGCTGTGACACACACACAGGCCTGTTTGGAGGCACCTGTACCCCAAAAACACAAGCCGTTTTGGCCGTTATCAAGCCATCGTAGCCAGCGGGGCTATAACGGCAATGGTAAAACCTCCCCAGTGGGGACTTGGAATGGGTTAGTCCAGCCCGTGGCAGGTGGATGGTTTCCCCGACCCCCAGGAGGTGACGAGAGGCGGAGGGCCCGTGAGGCGGAAGAGCAGGTGTGGAGACGCTCTCCTCGGCCTGACACGCACAGACAGATCTATAGATAGGCCTTCCTTGTCTGGTTGCCTTTATTAATCCCCGTGGAGGAATTCACTTTGCCGCGGGGCAACGCGGGGAGGGTGGCGAGAGCGGAGGAGGATACACGCAGGATATTGGTGTGTTGCTCAGACAATCAGACTGGGGGATTTTTTTTTCTGAGGTGATGGGTGGGGGGGTTGACTATTAAGGAACAAACCCATCAGTGGGGCTCAGAGCTGGGCTGCACATGTGTCACACTGGTCTCGGCATCTGCTTCATTGGATGCCCTCTGGGCGGGGGGGGGGGGGGGAGAGAGAGAGAGAGAGAGAGAGACTGAAAGAGTACGGGCGATGTGAGGTTTGTCCTTTCACTTTCTAAATGAGACGAGAGAGGTGGTGGGGAGGGGGAGGGGCTACTGGATTTACAGTAAATTAGAACAGAGGAAATTTGTCAGTCAGGTGTGGACATTTAAAAGGCACCTCCATAGACACGCTCGATGCATCACTCAGCAGGAAGAGCCAATCTCCCCAACCGCACACGGCCGCCGCCCACTAATCAAACATAGGGCTGTGTTCCTCAGTAACACAGTCACCGGCCAAAGACCCACCACCTTGTAATCTGAGCAGGGCATGAAAAGCCTTGCAGTCCCCGCTAAGTAATATGAAAGCAATTCCTCACTTTATTGTCATAGCAGGGGCTGTGCGTGTGTATGAAGGGGGGGGGGGGGGGGGGGTTGGGATGACTGGTGAAGTCTGCTCCCCACCTGTCGGGGGTGACATTTGGACAAGTGTTTGGGTCTTTAGAGTGCTTCCTCTGTGATGGTTGCCCTGTGTGTGTGTGTGTGTGTGTGTGTGTGTGTGTGTGTGTGTGTGTGTGCGTGCATCTGGCCTCGGCGGAGCCGTTGCTGGCGGCAGTTCGGAGAGAGCGGCAGACCGCAGCGGCCTTTGTCCTTGTAGCAAAGCAGCTGAAGCAACAGGAAAGCCAGCCCCGGTCAGTCAATTAATTGATGGAACCATTTCAAATTATTGGAGGGCTCTACGCTGGGAGAAGTAAACCTTTACAAATGAGGTGCAAAAAGGGTCTGCCTATGTTACTCTTTCTCCCGTTTCGGTTCTTTTTGCATTTGCCATTTTTTTTTTTCTTTCTTATGTAGACAGGCCAGAACGTGGGACCGTTTGTTAAAAAAATAATCCTACTCTGTAATGGAGGGAGTAGCTAAGTCAACAGCTCTCCACCTGTAGCTAATCACTGTGTATTTACGATGTATCCTGTCTGAACAGCCAAATGAAGCCAAATCACTTCCATACAGCCAGTCCGTAAAACACCGGCCTGACCGAGGCCACATGAATGTGCCGAAAGGCAGGCAGACCACATTAAAAGCCTGCTCTTGATCATCGGGTCCTGGGCTCATGCGACCCCATCTGCGATGTTCTAAGGCCTGCTACGTTATCCAGCATCTCCAGACACAGCCTGGAGACTTCAGAGAGACCAAGTGCAGACGAAGTAGCGGAATGGGCAGAATAGGAATTCCCCTTTTAATCCGAACTGTACAGTGGCTGAATGTTGATCTCCAATAGCCAATGGACATCTGTGTCTATTTCAAGTCTGTCATTGTCCAACATTAACGACCGTTAAGATGACGGTTGACTACTGAAAGGGAAAGTCTGCTGCAGCTTTGTCAAATGATGTCTCTATGCAATTGCAGTGGACCCGTGTCAGGGCCATAGGGAACCCCACCCCCACGGACAAAACCATTCACAAAGAACACAAGAGACAGTGTAAATGCACCGAACTTGGCCATACAGTCCGAGAAAACATAAGAATACAACTGAGATAGCTCGCTTGTATAAAGGTCAAGAAATCACATATTACTAAACCATGTTTACTAAAATGGCAAATTTTAAATCCGACTCCCAACCCCTCACCCCCTCCCTCGCCAGGCCGGTAGTGGTTGAACTCAAGCCTATTACTGGGCAGAACTTGAATGGATTGAATGTCAAAGATATCTTAATCAATGACTCCACTGTCTTGAGCTCGGAGCTACACCAGCTGGGGGCTCGCTCGGCTGTGTCTAGAAGAGAAGAGCGATACGCACCCCCGCCCCCACCGACCTCCTCCTCCACAGTGTCTTGGTTTATATATCATTCATGGAGGCACGTTGGATTCGCCGTTCAGCTGTGTCTCCATGAATTTATGACCGTTCAGAGAGCAAAGCCGTGTGTACTGACCAATGTGGGAACAACACAATCTGATGAGCTGATCAGATAAGGCACAGCCCTGAGCTATGACTTGCCTATATAACGTATGCCTCACTGAATCATATACTGGGCCATCGGACATGTTTGCTTCTCACAGAAGGGAAAAGTTATCGTCTGTTAAGCTTAATGGAAACCTGTCCTAGTGTATTCAAGGGGCAATTCTCACCCAAAGTGTTCGTTTTGACAACCTGCTTGTCATATTTCCCTAACTTAAACGCTGGCAAGCGCCGGGGTGCAACATCTGGTTTAAATGGATGAGAGCCTGTCAGCGAGGAGGTGCTCCTTAAAGCACAAACAAGCCTGTTCACATGTAACAGCTCATCGTTCAGAGCTTAGCCGTAAACTAACTCTAAGTGTCAAAGTCAACTGGCTAGGCTACAAAACGGCAACAGACTGACAAGGTGTGACAATAAAAGTGCTTGCAGAATCATATAACTTCAGGTAGGAAGTGATAGGCAAATTTACTGGCTCAACTGTGGTCAAACTTGAAGGTAAAATAAATATGACGCAAACATCAGGCCCAGGTACATTGAGCTTCAACCAATCAGGTGCTTTGGGGCATACAGTGCTCCATAAAACAATAGGAGATTCAATGTGCAGTATACCATAACAGCCCCCTTGCCTTTGGATACAACTTCCTTCCCTGTCCTTAGCAGTGTCCCTGATGCAGAGGATAGGAAGGAGGGAAGCAGGTTGGGATGGAGGCTGACAGCAGCAATAGGATAACATGGCGACAAGATTACAAAATCCTACAAGAAGCTTTTCCTGATGATATGATAGCCGGAAATGGAAAAGGGGAAAACATCCCTTCAGGGGACTAACGGGGAGAAGAGTGGAAGACCACGCAGAACGGCAAACAAGAACATGAGTAGTCTAATGAGCAAATGCATTTCTTGTGCAAAGTCATAGATTTCTATTGGCCTTCCAGCAGGAGTGACGTTTGGTCTGGAGCCCTGTTCTGTGTCACAGTGCCTGAACAAGAAGGAAAGGAGAGCTCCCTGTGATCCCACTTTTGCAATTCTTTACACTGGATTTACATTCTTAGGATTCTTCCAGAGGACCACTGTAGTCCATTTTGACCTAGCATGATAAGACTAATTCACAAACTATAGCCAAACATGAACTACTGCGTAACTGACATTTTAATTTCAACTGAACTGTGGATAGGGCAAACATGATAGGCAGGCAAAGACTCCCTGTAAAAGGATACAATGTTATGGATTTTGTATGTGTCGTTTTGGAGTCAAGATACAACTTGCTCTTTAAAATGGCAAACGAGCTTTTGAAAATCTACGTGGAGAAGGACAGACAAGACTAAACAAAAAACTAGATACATAGCTAAAAGTAAATACAGCTCCTACCTTCTCTCCACTTATCTCTCAGAAACGGTAATATCTTAAATATTGAATTTGGCTCTTCCCTGCAAGAGGAAAGACCTGGAATTTGCCTGAGTCCTGATCCTGGAATTACATCAAACACGGCTGCTGTCATCCCCCTCTCCCAGTCAAAACATTGTCCTCTCATCTAAACGTTTAGCTGTTTGTGTTGAAATGGCACAAACCAAACACAGCAGCCCAGAAAGGAAAAGAGAAAGGGGTGAAGTTCCTGAACTAGCCCACTGTACACATAGGATCATCACTTTGCAAAAGTCAGGTACAGCCTATGTATATTAAGATTACTGTTTTTGCTGCTATATTAAAAGTGTGCCTATAAAGAGAGCATACCACATCTACTGGTTGGTTTTTTCGTAAAAAATTGTTTGCTGGGTTTGGCAGTGGCAGCTGCTACCTTCTCTGACCCGAGACAGTATCTAGTGCCAAACTAAAACTTAGACTCAAGATTACTGTTCACAGTTTAACTTTTACCAATACACGCTGAATGCACACAAAACATATAAAGCCAGGTTTGACGGTTTTTCGAAGATAAAACTTACATAATTATTAACATTGACTCGTTGATGCTGAGCTCGGCTAATAACTATCTACTGCTGGCAACACGATTTAGGCTACAAGGCTATTCAATGGAGCCAAAACATTCCATGACCATGTTTTGGGGGATATTGCTTTAACAACGTGCCGCAATGTAGCTAAAATACTATAAATACATGCTTTTATAAATCCCTAACTCAAACAGTAAAAATGCATTCAAACGTACATTAATGAATAAACCTTTGGCGTACTTAGTACTATCATTTGCAGGTTAACAATTCAATTTCAGGAAATAGACCAAGCCCACCTTAGTGTGGTGGAAACCTTCTCAGGGTTTCAAAATCTCAACTAGATACCTGTTAATCGCAGCTTTACCGGGCCATTTCGCCGAGCTCCTTGGTTAGACATGTCCTCTTGCTTCCAGCTTGTCTAAGCGCTACAGAAAAAATACATTTACTCTAAAAAATATATAAAAAATAAAGGGTTATCAAGCCACTTCGCCAATTTCAGACAATAATGGAGTCAAATCATAGTGGCCCGGATGTGGACAAAACTGGCATCACGATCGCGTACGTACTCGTGCAACAAAAAGCATGTGTGTTGCAACATGCATTTGTTTAAAATAGGTTTTCTTTGCTATTCTTGTAATCTCAAAACATGGAAGTAACCTTAAATCGCTTCAGCTCAGGATTCAATGTTCCCTTCCGTTCATCAACCAGTCGGAATTTGAACTGTTGAGCTCGCGTGTACCCTTCAGTGGAGATCCCACTACTGGGAGGCTACAAAGTAGCTGACCAATGACGACATAGCCAGAAACATTGTAACGTCTGGCATCTGTGAAGTCTACCGATACATTCTAATCCTGGGAAGTAAGATCTAAAACCATGTGCCGGCCTCTGTGCAGAAACTGAATCTGCCTTCTTTAAAAAAAAAAGACAAAAAAACTCAACAAGATCACTAGTACTTTCATCTAATCGTGATGACGGTACAAACTATAATCTGCAAAATATTGTATTGACATCAGCCCGTTTTATGAAAGCAGTTTATTCATCAAATCCACATATGACAAGTTTCACATCAATGTTACAAAACAAAAACATGAGATGCCCCGAAATGACAAAAGGATCCCGTGCTGGACTTTTATTATTTACAGTCAGTTGATAAAACATGTATATACACACAGACATGTCAGACAAAAATAGAGAAAAGGTCCATCGTCACATAAAACAAGAGACAAACAGTGGCAGTGAGAGGTAGAGGGGAGTTGAGAGCTCCCATGTTTCTTTAGAAGTTGAAAGTGCTTTGGCTGTCACTGGTCTGGAATGCATAGCTGTCTGTGGTGGATTCTGGGGCTACACACTGGTCTTCTTCCGCCTAAAAAATAAAAAGGGGGGAAAAAGATATAACATTAGCTTATTAAAACGTATCAATGTAGGCATGCCTTATCTCATACATGAATCATCCACCAAACCCACCTCTCCAGAGAAATATTTCTCAATCAAGTTGAGCGAGGCCTTATAGACCATTTCATTTTCATGAGACTGCAGCGATTCAATCTTGTCCAGTCCACCACATTCTTCAATCATTAGGGCAAGTTTTTCAGCTTCACCAATCTTATCTCCAGCCTGAAAAGAAAGCATCAAAATGTATAAATTAACCCAAACTTTTTTTTTTTAATACACTTAAATACATATAATGCAGGAAATACATTTTGAAAAATGTATCCACAAAAAAAAAGCTCCACTCACCAGGAAGATATTGGTGATGGCGTCTAGGATGACAAGGATAGTTTTTGAGTCCTTGGTGGTGAGCAGATTCAGCAGAGGCTCCAGAACGTTGGCTTGAACGAGGTATACAACTTGTTCTACAGTGCCGCCGCTGGTGAAGTTGGTAATGGCCCAGACAGTCTCTTTCTGAGTTTTGTAGTCACCCTACATTGTGACAAAAGTTGGCGGTTAAATTGCATACATTGAATACAACTTTGACTAATCATTCGTTTAATAATAAAAAAAAAAAAAAATACTTATAGCACAGAAGTATGTACAGATGCCTAGACCTAAACCAGGGCATGCATACAAAACATGGGTGAGCCCAAAAACAACTCAAACCTACCCTTCGTAGAACGTCAACTAGGTGTGGGATGAGGCCTGCATCGATGACCTCTTGGATCTGGCAGTCTCTGCCAGCAGTGATATTGGACACTGTCCAGGCCGCCTCCTTCTGGATGTTGGCTTTGTGGTGATGCAGCAACAACGAGAACATGGGCAGGGCCCCGGCATCCAGCACTGCTTGGGTTTGCTCGTCTGTACCCGTCACAATGTTGCCGATGGCACGCAGAGCAGGGGTCTGAGAAGGGCGACACAGGTCAAAAAAGGTGAGGACGCTAGTTGGATTACCTAACATCCATTTCCAAACAAAGATTAAAAAAAACTAATCCAATGTAAATGTATGAAAGAGAAAAAAATCCCTTAGGCATCAGGTGGAAATGTGAGCGTCTGTAATGTATAGGGATCTAGGGTTTGAGAGAGAAGAGCAAATTTACAAATAAACGATGCATACCATGACAGAGATCTCTCCAGAGCCCAGCAGCTGCACCAGGCGAGACACCACGCCGGTCTGCACCACCACCTCAATGCGATCGTTGGGGCCGTCCGTCAGGTAGGACACAGCCCAACAGGTGTCGGCCAGAACCTCCTTGTCGTCATGGTGAAGTAGGCGTATAATTGTGGGCAAGATCTGCTGCACGGCTGCAAGAGGTGGAGAGGGGTTCTTGTTGCGGCACAAGTTTGACAGCGTCCAGGTGACGTTCCTCAAGTAGCCAGGCTGCAGAGAATACAAGTTGGAGAGTTGAGTCAGAGAAAAGTATGAACTTAGCTTAGAGCAACTCCTACTGGTGAACAAAGCACACAAATTTATTTTTTCACAAAAAAAATTAACAACTTTAAAAGCTAATTTTAATAAATTGCAAGGGGGAAAAAGAAAATGCGATTTGCATTTCTGACTGTTCAGATTAAACCTTCACAACCAAATAGTATTGTATGCTCACACTGAAAACAGACAGGTCAGGAACTTCCAAAAGACTAAGTAGTGGGGCTATGGCACCATGTTTAATGACTTTGTCACGGAAAGCGGATCCATCACCTAAAAACACAGACCAAAAGGTTAACTAAATACCTGTTAAAACATTTCCTTCTGGCAGGATTACGGGCCACAGTCAAACAATGGAAAGCATGTTCACCTGCAATGTTTCCCAGAGCCCAGACAGCTTGCTCGCTGATGTGAGGGTGAGGGGACTGAACCAGGCTGATGAAGGCAGGGATAGCACCACCCTCTACGACCGAGGCAGTCTGGTCAGACGTTCCAGAGGCAATATTGGTGAGAGCCCAGGCTGCTTCAAACTGGGTCGGCGGAGAGTCAGTCTGCCCCAAAAAGGCAACAAACTTGGGGATTAGCCCAGTGCCGATGATGTTGTCAATGGGAGGATGCCTCTCACGAGACAGCAGCTTCCTGGATTGAGAATATACTTACACATTTATATCTCCTATATAGGAAATCACAACGACTTTGGCTGGGAGCTTATTTGCTTACAGTACCTTGCAGCTTGTGTTGCCTGGAACTGAGTGTCAAGGTTGTTGCTGTTGACTCCAGCGAGAATCTCCTCAACGGTCCACTGCTTTGTTGCCTGCAAAGACATTATGGACATGGTAATGTCAGATAGACCAATTTAAAAATACTTGAGTATTACTGATTTACATTTGATGCACACTAGGGAAAACATACCTGACTATTTTGGCTCTTTTCTTGCAGCGGTGATGTTGCCTCGTCGGGGAGAGTACTAACATTTCTCCTTTTGAAGATTTGATCATCCTTCTTAGCTTTGCGAAGCTCAACGTTCACCTCTACCCTCCTACGTCGAAGTTCCTGTAAAATGCAACGGAAGGGTGTTCAAACTACCCCTGATTTACAAAACAACACACAGAGCAAAATCATCACGATATCACATTTGTGACATCTGAAAACTCACATTTGTATCTTTGCCCTTGTTCTTGAAGTTTTTTAGACGGTCGGCGTTCTCAGACATATTTTGAATGTTCGTGATATTCAGTAACTATTGAAGCAGATTGCTGGTGCGAAACCTTAATATAAAACCACACAACAATACACTTTAACAGTCTTCAAAGTATAAAAGCTGGCTAATGTTATAGTTAGTAGGCGCGCCCACAATTATCAGTCGCATGTGAAATTACATTTATGGACAGACTAACGTAATTTACATAAAATTTAAACGTTAACTAAGTTACACAAAAAAAAACTGAACAAAATGCACTCATATTTAAAGAATGACATTTATTACATGAAACATCTATGCTAAAGAAAAATCGAAGTCACGTCCTTACCCAAATCGTTGCTTAAAACTTGTGATATCTGGAAATGCTACAGACCTTTAAATTCACGCAACGTAGCTCTCTGATTGGGCTGTTTGAGGGAAAGCATCCATTAGAATGCACTCATTGGGTCGTTTAAAAAAATCGCAAGGCGCTCAGGAAGTGTTGTTAGGTTTGAAAAAATCGCGAGATTCCACAACACGACTTTACTATAGTTGCTCTTTTCGGAACCTCCTACTGTTTACTATGCTTTCTTACTAAGATAAAATAGAAATGTTTATAGTGGGCTCAGAATTAGGACTTTTGGCGATTCCAAACACATCGCGGACATACGCAAGACTTCATTATCTATCAGTTTAGTATGTGTCTGATGACTATAATATAGTTTTCTAAAGGGCTAGACTCATCATGACCAAAAGTTCTAAGTATAAAACGAAACAGATTTGTTTTCTGCAACATGTAATGTTCAAGCATAGACAGTCATTTGCCAATTATATACGTCAAAAAAGTCATATTGAAAAGTTTTTTTAAATATATATATATAAAGAGGAAGTTTGCAATAGTGTAATATGTGAGTCTATCACACCATTCCAACTTTAAAGGACCTCTACCTTTGTTATTGGCATCTATAATCATGCATTTACGTGCGATTCTTTGGACTCTATATGGCACATTCACAGCATTTTAACACTTTAACACAATTTTTTATTTTTTTATTTTAGGGTGCCTTCTTACGCTTTTCAAACTCACGTGCCGCTATCAGTTGCGAAAGCTAGTTTACGCCCATTGTTCATTTACATGCATGAGCCGAGTTATGTTATTGGCTAGGGATAGTAACGAAAAAGCACGTTTTCACTCTGGTCACGGTGTAAAATCTGCTGTGGATGCCAACATGTGGTCTGGAGTCTGGACCTTATCTGGATCTTATTTCAAGAATAATTATGGCTATTTTTTAAACATATGGATTTGCCAACGTTATTGCGTTCTGGTGAACTTGGTTGTTTTTAAATTACGATTATCAGTGCGGATTCAACAAATATTATACTGCCAATTTAACCCTCCTAATAGTTGTCCTGGCTGACAGGACAATTTCAACAATAAAAAAACTATTTAAATAATTTTCTGGAAGTCTAAATTGCAGGGGGCCTGACCATAGGTCCACAGAGCCATAAGGTATCTGACACCAAATTTAGTAAACAATTTCAATAATTTTCTGGAAGTTTAAATTGCAGGGATTATAACAGGACAAAGGACGTACGTCTGAAGATAACAGGTGACGAGGGATAATACCCAAAAAGTTAATCACGTGCACACCAACACGCCGGACAGCTCAGAATTTATCTAACAAGGTGCTGTCAACTCAGTCTAACATAGATGCACGCAAACACTCACACTTAGAAAAGAGGAACTGATCCAGGTAATTAACATACTATGTGTCTTATCATATTCTGTGTTACTACCTAGCTTATCATGCAAGATAACATTATTCCCTTGAAAAATATATGAGTGGAGTCGGTGGAGTAAGGAGCATGGGTCAAGAAGCGTGAACGCACCTGAGCACCAACGAAGGGAGGGAAGCTTCTAAAATCTGACCTCCCCACCCAGTTGTTTGCATCATGCTATAAAAAGGAGCATGAACACTGAAAGACTCAGGAATCATAATGGTAGAGACAAATTCATACCTCATGTTTGCCTGAAGGCGGGCTTCATTAATAAATACATTTAATTGTATGCTTTGCAACTGTGCGTAATAAAATACCCTCTCAGAAGGATCCTGTCTTCCATATATGAAAATAAACGAACACTGACAGGGATCAATGATATATATATTTTTTAAAACATGGTTTGTTTTAGCGAAACAGAGCTCAGTCTACATCAACCTCTTCAGTTGTAATACAAAAAAGAATTGTTTTAATTTAAATTCGAATACGTTTAACAAACAGGCCAGGATACTATAATACATCGTTTTCATCGAACTTTGTCATTACTGCAGGACCACCATACAATAATTTGCTTTTTTTTTTTAGACCAGTTGAAATTAACTGTTTATGTCCTGACAACCTGCTATATAAAAATTACAACAGCTCTTCCTCAAATTGCATTCTTTCATGCCATGTCAACCAATACCACTGATATCTACCATTAGACATAAATGAAACAAAAATGCCAAATAATACTCAGCCAAGTATTCAAATGTTTTTTTGTTTATTTTCCATTATCCATTGGATGTGTTGACCATGATCATGGCATAGCTTTATAACAGGCGGCAAAGAAACAAAAAAAAAGAAGAAAAAAAGGACAATGGGAATCAAATTAAAAGGAAGTACATGGAAATGTAAGAGCTCTGTAGAGTCTTTTCTCCGAGGTAAACCTTGTAAAAATCCCACACGTTTAGTTTCACAGGCCCGCAAAACAGGTTCTAGGTTGGGAGAGAACTGTGCAGCCAATATTTCCAAGGAGAGTAATGCAGCTGTAACTGTGGGAGGGCAATCCTTAGGTTTGGTACTTCGATGGAGGGTGGTGTCGAAACAAAGTCCACGGCGTAAGTTTTGTTAAGAAATCAAATCAAATCTTGGCAAGTGCATTTTTTGAGCAATATGATTGGTATTACGAGCCTGAAGACTGTAGTTTGTTGTTATGTGACCTACAGAATGTAGAAATGGGGGAAAGTTGAAGATCTAGTATTTTAACCCTTATTTATAATCTTATTACATCTCAAAAGACAGTGATTAGAACAAAACACAAACATGGATGCTGGGGGTTTAGTGCAACCAAGTTGACATTAATTAGCGAGAACAATTTTGTCACAGAAGACAGTGATTACAAATTCTACTCTGAGGTAACTTCATAAGATGAGAAATTGGGTAGGGTCCCCTTTAATGGCCTTGAATCTTTTGCTGCGGTTATCCATATCATAGCTGTTTTAACCACAAAAACAATCTGAGAATACGAATTGTATTCTTGGTCTTACCAGATAACTTAAAATAAGTTAACACATCCAATTCAAAACATTAAATCCATGTTTCAGTTAGGTGTTCTATTAAAAAGGTACATTTATGCAAATCGTGTACATTAAACAAAATGGCATGATTTTCAAAAGGGAGAAACAAGGCCACTGGAAGTAAAATGTTGTTAAATAAGTCTTAAATATATACATCAGGGGTCTATAACAATGATCTCTTTTCCAGACGAGAAAAGCAATGAAGTGCTTGTTTTCTGCCATTGATGCCATCTTACTCATAACTGGCGATCAACAGATTCATTGAAAAGAGCAAACTGAAAAAGCACATCCCTTGATAACTGTTTTCGTGCTTGAAAACATGACAGCCATTTTGTGAACAACAGTTTCGATAGTCAAGGCCTCTTTGGAGTCAACCTACAGCTTTCAAATTGACTGAATCGAATTAGCTTCTCATCTTAATATGTTTTAATATCGAGTTACTGCCGTTTATAAAACAGCTCGTTTCAATGATTTTCACAACTAGAGACCCCAGCATCCAGCTCCAGCTTTTATGGTAGATTTATGTCAATCTGCAAGAAAGAGAGAACGAGGGTGGTATAAATCAAATACATGCAACACAGGACAGGTGAGGGGAAAAAATGATTCACAAATGCAAGCTTTGTGATACAGATGTGAAACACAGATGAACGAGGCTCATATCACAAGTAGCTGTAACATTAGAAGACGACGTCTTTGCTCTAGTCAGCTCTATTGGTTTTAGTAAGTTCAGCTTTTCTAAGACCTCATGCAGATCAGGCTACAGCATAGGCCAGCCTATTACTACTACTACTACAACTGCCATTCACAAGCATAACAGCATGAAACAAGATATTCATAAAAGAATATAGGACATCAACATGATGCAATAGAAAGGATGACATGAAGCATCTTTGTCGAGACGTTTTATGAAGTCAAATGTCCTCACACACACAGTACCGTTTAGTAAAGAGACAAGCAGAAAAGTGTGACAGGAGTCTGGAATAACACCACACAGTGTGGGAAACACATCTTACCTGCTTGCTTTAAAACCTTTGAGTTTTTGCACAAAGAACGCTTCCAGCACCTCAGCGCACTGAAAGAAGGGCGAGTCGTTGGGATTGTAGAAGCGGCAGTTGTCAAAGACTTTGGTCACGTCTGCCACAAACTCTGTGAGTTTGCTGTAGTACCTTTTCTGCAATCGATCTTCCATTGTAGACAGGTCTTGGAAGAAGTGAAAACATGACAGAGGGATTGCTGAATGACAGCTAAGATCAACATTATAAGGATTACGCACAGCAGCAGTGGAAGCAAATCTAGCAGTGGTCCGTCATCAAGAGAAGAAGCCCTAAAACGAGGCTGCCTGTATCTTATTTGTTGAGGGTGACATTACCTGACGACACATTCTCAGATGCGCTGCTCGCTTAAGTTCGACCAACATTGCGTGAAACTCTTACCCATTGGCTCCTTGATCACGCCATAGTAATCGGGCGCATCGTTTGGATCGACTGGTTCGAGGAAGGGCCACGCCATTTTGTGAGCCTGTTGATAAGAGACTCGTTAGGCCCCACTTAGGAAGTGGAAGGATTTAGAATTCCAGACTCGGTTTGACGGATCGCCCGCCAGACAGTCCGTACCTGTAAACAGCGCAGTATCTTTTTCAAGCCGTCGTAATCCTTGTCGGTGAGCGGCGTGAGGACAGTCATGGCGTCTTCGGTGGACTGGCACTGCGGGCAGACGTACACGTCTATGTGCGTGGCCTCGCTCTGCAGGATGCCCACGCAGCGCCCGTGGTACCAGTTCTGACAGCGGTCACAGCCGATGTAGAACCTGTGAGGAAAAACACAAAGCGGCATCAAACACTCCCTGTGAAGCTCTCCCAAACTTCACCGACCAAGAAGGGTCTACAATCACTCCAGAGTTCAGCGCTCTGAAAGGTGACTTTACGGTATAATCCATCTCAGAAAAATGGAATGAGCCGTACTGCGATTCGTCGTATGGCGTCCGGCAGATGCAGTAGAGCTCCTCAGAGGGGGCCTCTTGCCCACGCTTGCAGTCGGCACAGACAAAGTCCTCCAACTTCTTGGCCTCCTTCTCCGAAATGCCCACACAAGCACCATGGAACCAGTTGGAGCACAGGTCGCAGCCTATGTAAAACCTGAAGCAACAAGAAAACATCAATGCCTATTTGGTCACGTTGACACAGAGACGACCAAACTCCTGTTGCCAAGAGCGGATTAGATTTTGTAAAATGTCCTACTTGGATTCGTCGTAGGGCGTTTTACATATGCAGTAGAGCTTGGTTTCCTTCCTGTGCTCTTTTGAGGTAATGGACATCATCTTCTTCTTCTTGTGTTTGCTGGAGGTGGAGTCCCTGTCCTTATGCCTGTCCCTCTCTCTGATTCGCTCTTTCTCTCGGTCCCGGTGTCTGTCCCGGTCTTTGTCCCCATCTCTGTCGCGCTCTTTTTCCCTGGCCTTATCCCTTTCCCTGCTCCTGTCTTTCTCTCTGTCCTCGTCCCTCTTGCGCTTGTGTGACGATGAGGACGAGGTCATCGCGTGTGAGGAATGGGGGGGATGGGAGGAGTGGGAGGAATGTGAGGAATGGGAGGAGTTGGAGGAACGAACGTGAGAGGAATGCGAGTGGGGCTGCGAGGACTGGGAAGGGCGGGAGGCCGTCTGGCCCCCGGCAGAAGCGGCTGTAGCAGCGGCCGCCTGGACGATGGCGGCTTTGGCTTTCTCCTTCTCCCTGCGGAGCCGGCTGATGTCTCTCCTCAGCTCCTCCTGAGACACAGCAAGGAAGCGAACATAAACAAAGCCATGAGGAGATGGCCATATCAAAGCAGAAAATTCACACTCAGGAAACATGCTTCTTAAATGTAAAAACAAATGCCCGACTGCGCTTAATAAAACAACTTTGTCCTCATCCATCCTATTGAACGCAGAACATTTTTAAAGTATTCAACGTTTTTAATACTTGGACTTCCAGCTGAAGCTCCTTGTCTAGCAGGGCTCTTTTCTTCAGGATCTCTGCTTTGAGGTGCTCCCTGTGCTTGTAGAGCAGCGCCGTGAGCTTGCTGGCGTTCTGCTTGGTGCGTTTCTGCTCCACCACCTCGTCCTTTTTCTTCTTCTTGGCTGCCTGCTTCTCATCCTTGTCGATCTTGTCCAGGATGCACTTCATCACCTGATTGCACACGATCATTCTGCACAGGGGAGAGGGAAAAAGTCAAAACAGTTGTCGACTGTGCGGGACCAACTAAGAAGGGTTAGAAGGTTAGAAATACTTTCAGGAATACCTCTGGTTGTCTTCTCGCTCTTCCGGACTCATGGTCTTCCTGTGCTTTTGGTGGTCCGTTGGACCAGTCTGCTGTACCATAAATTGTTAATCAACCACTAATCTTAGAAAACAAATCTTTTTCGAAATCTCTACACTTTATCATACTGAATTTCCTCATGTGACATTCAGACTGATAACATGACATTACATTCACAACCAATAACAACATTCACAACCTTAAAGTATGGAGCTCACCTGTTTCTGGTGGCCATCTCCAGGGCTGACGGTCTGCAAGAGTTTCTCTCTCCTGATCTCTTTTTTCTTCTGTTGCAGCTGCTGCTGCTGCAGCTGCTTCTGGTGTTGTTGCTGCTGCTGCTGTTGCTGCTGCTGCTGTTGCTGCTGCTGCTGCTGTTGCTGCTGCTGCTGTTGCTGCTGCTGTTGCTGCTGCTGCTTCTGGTGTTGTTGTTTTTGTTGCTGCTGCTGCTGCTGCTGTTGTTGTTGTTGCTGCTGCTGCTGCTGTTGCTGTTGATGCAACTGTTGCTGCTGGATCTTCTGGAGCTGCTCCTGCACTATGGGAGCCTGGATGGTAACCACATTCTGGATCTGGTGAGCTTGCACTGGGCCTCCTCCCCCAGCCTGCTGGATCTGGATGGGCAGTTGCAGCTTGATCTGCTGGGGGACCCCTCCTCCCTGCTGCTGTTGGGCCTGGACCTGAGCCTGCACCTGGGCTTGGATCTGGGCTGCCACATGGGGCGGCAGGGCCGAGAGGACTTGGACCGGTTGTTGGAGACCCGGCACGGTAATGAGCTGGTGTCGGAGTTGGGCTTGCACTTGTATTTGGGGCTGGACCTGTACTTGGGGCTGTGCTTGGACCTGCAGTTGGGGCTGGAGTTGGACCTGGTTCTGAAGCTGGCCTTGAGGCAGGACCTGCGTTTGGGGCTGTACTTGATTGTGGAGACGAGCTTGCTGTTGGGTGGGTCTCACTGTTGTCTGAGTCACAATGGCAGACACAGGGAACGACTGCATCTTGACCTGTAATCCTGAGGCTTGGCTTTGTAGCAACTGGACCGTGGGCTGAGATTGGAACTGAACTTGAGGTGATTGGGACTGGATATGAGGTTGCGCCTGAGGCTTGAATTGAACCTGCAATTGAGCTTGAGGCTGGAGTTGTCCTTGCAGTGGTTGGGTCTGGAGGCGGACCGGAGTCTGAGGCTGTAGTTGCGTTTGAACTTGGGGCTGGAGCAGTTGTGTCTGAGGCTTGAATTGAACCTGTAACTGAGGCTGTGCATGAGACTGGAGTTGTCCAGGAAGTTGGGATGGAGGCGGAGACTGGAAATTGACCTGAAGCTGGGCTTGGGGCTGAACTTGTAATTGGGCCTGTTGCTGGGCCTGAGGCTGAAATTGGACTTGGACCCGGGGATGTAGCTGGGTTTGCACTTGCACCGGGAGCTGGGGCTGAACATGTGGAGTCTGCTGCGCCTGCACTTGGGGTTGAATCTGAAGTTGGGTCTGGAACTGGGGCTGTAACTGGGTCTGGTACTGGGGCTGTAACTGGGTCTGGTACTGGTGTGTCTGGAGCTGAGCTTGGGGTTGCGTGGTTCTCACGGTCGTCTGAGTCACAACAGCTGCGACAGGGAAGGATTGCATGTGGACCTTCATCGGCGAGGCTGGGAGCTGAGCCACTTGCTGCAGGGGTAACCTTGTGGGCGACGGAAGGGCTGTGTGGGCTGCTTGACTCAGAGGGCTGACAGAGGACTGCGTAGACACCGGCAGTGGAACGCAGGCAGGAGGGGAAACAACAGGCGCCGGGGCCGAGACTGCTGCAGATACGGGGGCGGGCGCAGAGATCGGGCTGGGAGCAGCCACCGACGCAGACAACGTGGCAGGGACGAAGAGAGTAGGGAGAGTGGCCGAGACGGGGGAGAACACAGGCGAAGACATCGGAGAGGAAACCGGTATCATGCAGGAGGACAGAGCAGGGCCGGGCAGATGGGTGGAGGGAGCCGCAGAGACAGAGGCTGACGGCGCGGTAGAAAGGGGAGCATACACAGGGACTGGTGCTGGTGCTGACAAATGACCCAGAGCCGGTGCTGACAAACGGCCCAGAGCTGGAAGTTGAAGGGGAGAGGCAACGTGTTGAAGTGGCTGAATGGACGCTGGGGGTTGAGGCGGGGTCTGGATCTGTGGCCGTGTGGCTCTCTGCTCGAACAGAGCTGAGAAACAACAACAAAACAAAAATAAATAGATGATTTATTTACAGAAAGGAAAAACTGTTGCCTATGACGTGTTCAATATTGGTGTTCTGGTTGCGTCCCTAAAGATGACATACCTGGGATCGAGGGTGTTGTGGAGGTGGCCGAGACTGGGGTGACTGTGGCGCGAACCGTCACCGCAGGCGCATAAATTGGGCCGTGTGCAGAAACTGGGCCTGGAATAGGAGTAGGGGCACAGACTTGGGTAGGGGTAAAAACTGGGACTGGGGTAGGGGCGTAGGCAGAAGCTTGGACTGGGACAGAAACCGGGACTGAGAAAGAGGCAGAAACTGAGACGGAAACTGGGACAGGAACAGGGGCAGCAACTGGGACTGAGGCAGAGACTGGGGCAGAGACTGGGGCAGAGACTGGGACTGGGGCAGCCACAAGGACTGGGGCAGCGACAGGAACTGGAACTGGAACAGCGACGGGGACTGGAACTGGAACAGCGACGGGGACTGAGGCAGAAACAGGGACAGGGGCAGAAACAGGGACAGGGGCAGAAACAGGGACTGAGGCAGCCACAGGGACTGAGGCAGAAACAGGGACTGGGGCAGAAACAGGGACTGGGGCAGGAACTGCAACCGGGGCAGCCACAGGGACTGGAACCGCGGCAGCCACAGGGACTGGAACCGCGGCAGCCACAGGGACTGGAACCGCGGCAGCCACAGGGACTGGAACCGGGGAAGCCACAGGGACTGGAACCGGGGAAGCCACAGGGACAGGGGCATAGGCAGAAGCTGGGACTGGGACAGGGGGCGGGGTCACAACTTGTGTTGAGGTTGCCAGTTGGGCAGGTAATGGCGCAGAAGCTCTGACTTGGCCTGGGGCTGCAACAGCTGGGGTTGTAATCGGGGCTGGTGGTGCAACTAGCCCAGCAGCCACAGGCTGTGCAGTAGCCATACGTGCAACTTGAGCCAGGGCATCAGGTGGGACAGAGCCTGGAGCTGCAGCTCGGGGAGGGGCGGAGACTGTCTCTGGAGGAGGGGCTTGAGCTGCAACTTTAGGAGGGGCAGAGACCTGTGCTGGAGCACGGGCTGCAGCATGGGCAGAAGCGGGAGTTGCTGGGGAGCTGGTAGTGGCGACGGGTGCTGCAGTCGTTGCTGATGACTGTGGCATGGGGGTGAAGAGGAAGCGCTGCACCTGGCCGTTGGGCATCGCAGCCTGCATGAGCTGCTGGCCTGGCCCAGGGGCGACAGTCACTCCCTGGGGAAGAATCTGCAGCTGCCCCTGAGTCTGGCCCTGACCTTGGATCACCACTGTCAGGCCTTGGCTTCCACCCTGAAATACACACAATACCCCAAACATTATTATGCGCAAAGCATATATTAAGTATCTTGTGATTAAAATGACCGTGACTGTCACTAGACACATTAGATTACGAAAAGAAAAGAGCGATGAGGGAGTATGTGTGTGTGTGTGTGTGTGTGCGTGTGTGTTGGGGGGGGGCAACGTCCTGCTCCTGACCTGAGCCCCTTGCGTGAGCTGGGAGAGCTGGGCCATGGTGAGTTTGACCTGGCCCTGCTGTGGCATGCTGCTCTGTGAGGAGAGGGGCGGGGCGGCAGGAGACTGGCAGGGGGCGGGGGCGGCCGCTCGGGGGGACTGGGCGGCACCCAACGCCCGGGGGCCTGCGCCGGTCTGGACGGGGCTAGCACTGGACACGGGCTGAGCTGGAGGGGAAAGGAGAAGAAAGGAGACTTGATAGATGAAGCCCCGCACAAAAAATGGAGGCTGCTTCTAAGACTATTAGAACAACAAGGCGCCTGAATGATCACATCATTCATGATCACATACCACAACAGGCAATGCCATGCTACTTAACGCTTTAATCACAGTTGCATGGAGAGGAGTTCAAGGCGACAGATACCTTGCTGGGCCACGACGGGGGTTCGGACCATGGTGTTGCCCACAGTCGTGCCCTGAGTGGGTGAAGTGACGCCGGCCACACCTGGTCTGATGGGCGTCCCCGCGGGGTAAACCTAGACCAAGGAACACTGGGTCAACATAAACACACGGGTGGCTGCCAATCTAGCAACCTGATTCCACGCTAAACATCCTTTTATAAGGCCAATTGTTGTTATGGGCTGGAGTAGAAAGGGCAGGGAGGAATCGAGCGGGGGGGGTTCTATGGACGCGTCGACAAAGGAGAGGCAGATCGGGGAGACCTGTTGCTGAGAGATGGAGGACTCCGTGTTGGCTTTCAGGTTGATGTTGCCGGTGGTGGGTTTCAACGTGCTGTACGTCCGCAGGTTGGCGGGGGGGCCGGAGGGGAAAATGCCCAGGACATTCTGCTTGACCACACCTGCGAAGGAGAACAAAAAGAGTACGAGCTTGAAAATACTGAGGCATTGAAACTGTAGCAAGCCATGAGATTGCTCGCATGTGTATATTTGTGCGTGTGCATGCCACCCACTTTTTTAAGAGAACAAATCATACAACAGCGGCAAACCTATTGTTGAGCCCACGGAATGGAAAAAGTAAATAACAGAAAAAAAATAAATAAATTGCTGTCTCATAGAACAGCACCGGTTTCTATTCAGTCACCATGGCAACGCGGGTCTTGTCAATACAAAAAAAGGACAAAAAAAATACAAATCATGATTGGGAAGAAACATCGCTCTGCCCTGGGGGGTGATGCTTCATATCCAATCACTCCACAATACAGTAACTCAGAAAGAGACAAGTAATATCAGAAATTCTAAATACAATTCCAAAGACATCGTCCCTCCCTTACAAAGTCTTTTTTGTATAAGTGAAAGAAATGCTTGAAAGAAACAGCACAAGCACTACCAATACATGTTTTTTATCTGTTTACCACTCCTGTTTCTCATAAAGCTGGTGCAAAAAAAACAAAAAGGGGGCATACCCGTAAAACCGACATTAACGCGTTCGATAAACAAGAACATTCACCACAGCCCTCCCCTACCTCCTTGCGTGGTGGGTATGGTGACAGTGACAATCTTGCTGTTAGGCGGGAGCTTGGCGGTGAGCACCTGGCCAGCCACCGTCACCGGGCAGCCTGTGATGTGGAAGGTTTGCCCGGACGTGGTGGTGATGCTGCTGCTGGTTATGGTGGAGGAGGCTGCTGGAAAACACATTGTGCCAACCTGCAGTCACTCACACCCCCGCGGTAAAAAAGGGCCGACCCAGGCCCACGACAGACTGAGTCCACAACAGTGGTGTCCAGGTCCCATTAGCGTGGGGGGGGGGTTGGTCTCCGTGTTTAAATGGACGCTGCGGTAAACGCTTCAGGTGGGAAATTTCTTTCAAATTAGAAACAGGTTGCTATAGGATTGGTCAATATCCATCCTGCCATTGGTCTTGAGAGTCCAAATAGGTTGGGGAGGGGTTGTTGGACACCACTGGCCAGAATCACGTTGTGTCCAGCTTATCTAATCCGGTTGATCACAGATGTGACGCATGGATGTCAAAGCCATGCTGATGAATCAACAACCCCACCGTGCAAATGTCGCAAAAAAAACAACAAAAAAACAAAACAAAGTATGAATTGACACAGGCAGTCTGTGACACACAGGCCACCAATTGTTCCAAGCACGCACACACACAGACAGAGAGAGAAAAACATCCTTGATACCACTGGGAACACGGAGGGACACCGTACTTACACAGGAGTTTGGCTCTCATCCGCGATTTCAAAACAGAAGCACGTTTTAAATGGACGCGTGATTTTAGATGGACTCATGGTGAACAAACCACTGACAGTCGCTCTATCAGGGTTCCTCGACACTCACCTTGACCGCTGCTGTTCTGACCCTGTTTGACCCAGGAAGCAAAGGACTGCTGGAAGTTGGACTTTTTCGGAAACGCCACAGGAGGAGACAGCCTGGAAGGCATCATCATCTTGGTCCCGGGGGTGACCTGCCCTGCGGAGGGGCTCATCCCTGCCCTCCCGCCCGCCGAGGCTGGGGTCCCCGGAGTGCTGGCGGAGCTACTGGGGGTCGTTGGGGTGCTGGTGGTAGTGGCTCCCGTCTTTAACGGCTCCAGGCGTTTCTAAAGCGCAGCACATGGAACGGTAAAGCCAACAATCCCCATTCTTTTATTCTAAACGGCTAAGTCGTTGATAAAACAGGTGACTGGTTTTGGTGGGATTTTGACCTGTTGGGCGGCTAATCTCTGCTGCCGTAGCTGTGCCATCAGGTGGGCCTTGACCTCCTCTGCAGTCTTCAGGCCACTGCTGACCTTAATCTGGTCTGTGGTCTTGTCCTTATCAATCCTGTGCAGGCGACAACAGCAGCCGTTTATTACCATCATACTTCTGTCTCTAAACAAAACGATAACGCTGTCACATTAACACTATCCAACGTTAAATTACATTGATTTGTTGCTGTAGTCCCGTGACCCTGCGTAGGATAAGCGGTTCTGATAATGGACGGATAGATGGATGGATGTTGCCAAAGTGAGACAACAAGGAGATTTCCTCACCTCTCTGCGAAGGCCCTGATCTCCCACAGCTCCAGCTCCTCCTCGTTCACCCAGGTCTCAATGACGGTGGGCCCCGTCTGCTTGGCCGGCTCCGCCTTCTTGGGTCTCAGAGCACTGGAGCGCAGGCCCTTCCTCTGCGGGGTGGGCGTGTCTGTTCGAGCACACAGTGACACGGCATCACAACAAAGCCCTTCACGGTTTCACATGTTCAGTTAAATCACACTCTGTCCAATAAAAGAGGAGTCCACGATATTTTCAAATATATATATATATATATATATATATATATATATATATATATATATATATATAT
>JAVQJS010040627.1:0-12271 GCA_036024795.1 Galaxias rostratus
AATTATGTAGTAACAGGCACCCTGGATAAGTTCATGTGTTTAAAATGCAAACAGTAGGTTTGGAGTTTCTAAATACATCAATATTTTATTTCTTGATCGGTTCATCGTTAGATAGAATCCAGTTGTATATATTTGGTGAGCCTCAATACTACACAGACACTCAAACTGTGGAATAATAGTGCATGATAGTTTGCCTTTATCTCGAGAAATGGCATAGGTGTCACTCGCAAGACGCTTAGTTTCTCTAATGAAGCATATGAGTTTACAGACAAACCGATCAAATGTTTTGAGCTAGCAACATTTATGGAAAATAATGAGTGCATTTGTGTGCATCAGGCAACTGAATTGGATACAGCGCAAGCAAATCTGTAATGTTGCTGCTTATTTACAGTTGTCAAGCATTAGCACTTATTGTAAATCTACAAAAGCTGGAAAAGTGAAGAAGACTGTTTATCACATTACTTTTTATGTTGGCTGCAACCAGATATTAGGTTATGGTAGTTGTAGCTAGATATTTTTATTACAATCACAACCTTAAACCAGATAAAAACGGTGTTTCAAACTGTCTTTGAATGACAGGTGTCTTAAAATGTGTGACACTATTTACTCTACAAAAGACACATGGAATTATCGCCAGCAGGTTATATACATATTTGTGAGCGAAACCGCTTGAATCTAATTTATTGTTAAATTGTAAATATGACCCTAAGAAATGTGCCAATAGATGCACTTTCATTGCTTAGGTGTAAACATTAACCTTGTTGTCATCATCAATTTCAGTTTCTTAGTGTAATTATAAACCTATTTACAATTCTTTCAGGTTCAGATGTATTCATCCTCATCCTTCATAAGTCATACAAATATTTGAATAGGAATCTTCTTTGTGACCATTGTATTTTTTAAGTAATATTGTAAGTAAGTGGGGAGAGAAAGAGAGAGATATTGGTGTTGGTGAGAGCCCAGGGATCGGTCACTTCCATCGATACAACCTTTTTGATCATCTTCCTGACCTGGGGGAAACAAATGTCAAGCAAATAAAATATAGAATGTCAGATTCCACTTCATTTTAGCATATGACCAACTGTGCTTTAAGACAGAACTGCAGAGTAAAAAGTAGTGTGGAAAAATTTGGGGGATTCTGGGGCAGCTCAGACCTACCAGTGCTATTCTGCTAGAACACCGGTACAATTATCTTTGCTCTCCGAAGCTATCGCCAAGTACTCCGCCCTGAGAGAGGAAGACAATGGTACAATAAGAAAAGGAAGAATGAAAGAGTTGTCATTAGGTCAGTTCACAGAATGATAGCTGGCAAGGCATTTAAAATGAGTTATTTGGAAGGATTGACAGCTGGTCACCAATCCCCCCCTTTCATGCCATTGGTAGGGGAAAATAGGCCTGTTGAAATAGTAAATAAGGTCACAGGCATCTTGGAAAACAAAGCCTGCATGTCAACGGTTGCTGTAATTGTGCGTGAGTTACTCACGCGCTCTCTCTCAAGGCTTCCTCTCCTGCTGCGGATATCTTTCCATAGCAGTAGACCATCTCAATAACTAGCCATAACTGCAGCCCAATGATAGACACGTACATCATCACCTCTGACCAGATGGAGGCCATACTCCTGGTGACTGATGAGGAAGGAGAGAAAAAGGTTGAGAGCGGACTAACATGTGTCTTACCTTTTAGATGCATCTTTTTTCAATAAAACTTCAATAATACAATTGTGTTGCATGTGATCAATACTGCGGTATCCAAGCATTAACCATCCAATATTTTCCCCCATTGAACATCTCTGTACTTGCTATAATGCAATCTTGTCTTAAAATAACTACACGCGTGGCTACAAGCAGAAACCTCATGAATGTTTGAGGTGTGTATAATTCATAAAGCATTGGTGTGGATGAGCAGCTAAATAAGGAAATATCATGACAATTAATAGCAGTGGTGACAGCAGCTGTAAAAGGCTAAGCATCCAACCAAAGATAGGCATGCCAACACTATCCATATAGCAACCTTGTTTAGTCACAGGCAAACTATGTCTATTTCATGTTGCTGTCCTTAGCATAGTCGTGCTTATAGGTTCTCTATAAACCAAAAGCTCCCTTTTTCTAATAAGGTATTCCGCAAACTGACAATTCAAGCTAGCACTGCATAGAACTACTCCATAACTTAAACAAAGGTACGAATAGTTAACAACCACAGAAAAAAAATCTCTCCCGATCTCTGCTCCCCCCTTCCTCCAGGGCTGTGTTGCTTACTTGCATCCACCACAGTGATGTGGATTAACTTGGAGGCCGTGGTCTGAAACTCATAGTGCTGAAAGGTCAGGACCCGGCTGAATACACAGCGGTAGGTGCCCGTGTCATTGTATGTGATGTTGAGGATGTAGAGGGAGCCGTCCTGCAGGTCATTGGTCCTCTTGCTGCCGTTCCAGGCCAGCCGGTCGTAAAAGCGATCATCCAGAAGCTCCTCTTGCTGCTCCTCATAGCTGTAAATCTGTGGCAGGTAGAGACCAAAAGGGGCAAAGGTAAGGGCATGCTTGCCAAAAGCATCAAGGCCTTAAGATGTATAGGCCTATTATTGATAATAATATATCTTTTATAGCTGTCATATATGTTAATCTGTATTGTATTTGGGATGCGCATCCTACTGGCTGGCTGTCTGCAGTGTGCTGGGCTGGCCAGATGGTGGGGGGTTATTACCACTGATATGGCACGCTTGTGTCAGCTCTGACAGCCATATGACTTTGTATTTGACTGTTTGTTGTCAGTGTGCTTTGTACTGAATTTGTTACATCTAATTTAAAAAAAAAAGCAAGACAACAACAAAAATCTATGGACACTTTTGTACTTTTTTCTGATTTCTCTCATTTACGTACTCCAGTGTTTTGTGTTGTTCACAAAAGATTATGTTACAGTTACCCAAAGTTGCGGTCTTTCAGCCATAAGCCAGTCACAAATTACTTTGACAACTAACATGTGTTTCAAAATGTGTAGCATATTAAATAAAGTAAGGACCACAAAAGAACAGGTTAAATAACAATATGCAGTTCAAAACAAAATAACTAAGGAAAAGTTGTTAAAATTAACATAGTGAAACTCTTCACAACAAATGGAAGATCCATGAATTTGTAAAAAAAAATAAAAAATAAATAGCAGTTATTACAATTACAGAAGATGAAAAGGCATGAGAAGCCATTTGATGGGATCTGCGCACACACACATAGCCTGCGTTCCATCCATCTTTACCATCCTAAACATGTATTTGTATGCAGTATGCCAACGATAGGCAACCTACGTGGAAAATGTTCAAGGATGACTTACCATTTTCAAAAAATTCCCAGGCAAGGCCCAATTCCTATTCTCTAAAGTTGCAGACTTCTCGACATGAACAGGCACCACCATAGTGAGTGTCATTCCAATCGGTTACATGTAACCGTCTTGCATCCTTGCATTGGTTTATGGCACAAGGAAGTGCGGTACTAAATCAGGATGGGAGGCTAATTCTTGAAGTATAGTCGTTTATTATGCTAGAGATATTCAGAGAACACAAGGATTCTGCATGTATTCTTTGCTAAGTTTTGGGAAAAATAAAATCCCCTCTTACAGATAAACTGTCGCTAGATTTAAGTGAATCCGAACACAGCCACAGTTGTTAAAACAGTGTGCTTGCTGTGTTCTAATTTAATAGGGCACTTGGTGGGCTACTCAGCCACACATGCCTTCATGTGCACACTAAGTGCTCAACCAGCCACTTAATGGTGAGCCAAGATTTGATTATTAAGCCTTTTTAGAGGGGAGAGATGTGGTGGAATGAATGCCGGCCTCCATCTCTTGGGATTTCGAACTTGGATTGGGTGTGAGGAGATACACAAAATGCCAGCATTTTGTGATTATAGATTGATGAACTGAAAACCAGACCACTTTGTCCAAAGCTAAGAATTTATTTGATATGGTGATATCTCACAACTGACTCCTTGAACCTGATTCAAATTGGAGAGCGTAGCAGGCGTGGGAGGTCAACTAACTGTGCTTTAGGCTCGGCCCTGGAACCATCTTTGATTTAGGCTTTGAGATTTCATAGGCTTTATGAATTCATAAGCTTGGCATTCTTGGCCTACAGTACATACAGCGTACTTATTTTTTTAAACTTTTCTATTTCTATCGACACGTTTTTTTCTCACCCTATTTAATAAGTATAATTTGATTGTATGAAACAAATCCTTTTCTTTAACAAGTGTCACAATTTTCATGAATGCATTATTAATGTGATTAATTAACGATTGACCAAAGCGGTTCCCCCGCGTGACAATTCCAACTGGCCTATCACAGATGAAGCTCTGACTATATAGGTTATCCTTATGTCATAGGACGGCCATGTAATGGTTTACTGCAGTGTGAAAATAATGGCCATGAAAAATGGATGAGTTGGCTTCCCCATGATAAAAGCAGTTGCTTCTATTTTGTAACGACCGAAGGGTCCATTAGATTTTTGCTGACTAGGACATGCATGATTAACCAATCGGGTTGTTTGATGTATAGGGTTTTGTTTAGTCCTTCCCTTTGCAAAGGAAACCTTTAGAACAGCCACCATGTATAATGTATAAAGCGTTCTACAGAACAGAAGCCTCTACTTGATTTGTGTTTTTTTATCTTTTTATGCTGAAGGCACTGTTTTGTAAGCTGCTTCATATTGAAGTTTCCGTAAAATAGCTGTATGTATATGCAATGTAATGAGTAAATGCATAACTCAAACAGAGCCCTCAACATCTTTGTGTCCACTCACTTGAGTCATTTCACTCTCCCCGCTGGCCTTGAAGTACCAGTCCACTTTCGCAGTGGCGGACACCTCTCCCCTCATCTTACAGGAGATGCAGCCCAGCTTGAAGCCCTCATTCACCACGGCCTCCGTGTCTGAGTCCACCTCCACACATGCTCCGTGACTCAGAGTGGCTGGACGCAGCGGGAGAGAAACCAGAGACAGTCAGGGTGCTTGGCTTAGTACATTTCTAACTACAAAAACCTTATTTTAATTTAGCTTGTGAGAGGCCAATAGATGGACAGGGGTTGTACAATATATCCCCATTTGCAGGCAAATAGTCTCATTATACACATTTGTGCGTGCACTCTCATTGTAACATGCTTTTTAAATATCAGGGGTTTCTTTTTTTACAATTTCTCAATTATTTCCACTCAATCGATTTTTCCAGTTAACTTGTTTTTCTGAATAAATTGCACAGTTGGAAAAAAATGGTCTAACAAAAAGTAATATTATCGGAAATTGAGGGGAAATAAACATATATCAGCAAATAAGGCTAGATGTTTCCTTTCAAGTAATATGTTTTGAATTAAATTCATATATAGAGGTGCAAATCTATATATGACAATATTCTTTCACACAAAGTTTATCAGCCGTTAAAAACACACCTGGAACTCCAAGTGTATCAGACAGCACCCTGCTGTTTCAATTGAGGAATCTGCATCGCCCTCAACCAATCATCTCGAGTTATGTTCAACTTTGACCTCTGTGGATGCTTTTGTTTTGAATAGTAAGATGGGAATGAGGGGACGACATAGGAAACACATTGTACATGACTTATTAGATGAAGAGAAACTCTCAAGAAACATTTCTGTGGGGTTTCAAAGTTCACAAACCACTAATTGCCTTCTTAGATTTAATTGTCGTCACAGATTTATTCAGAAAACCCATATTTCTACAAACAAAACCTAAGACTAGTCACAAATAAAAAGAGAATTCTGCTGCACTGCAACAGACAGCCAGGAATAAAGTGGAAGAATACACAAGCATAAAAAGGGAGGGATAAGTCAGGTGAATACAAGTAAGGACTGAAGGAAGCCAGGGAGAAAGAAGGAAAGAAAAGTACAGAGTTAACACAATTGCAAAGCGATTTCTACAGTAGAAGCATAGGGAAGAGAAGATAAATGTGTTATAGACTGATGCATTAGAGATTAGATAGAGACAAGCAAGAAAAAAAGATGGATGGATGGATGTATGGAGACACTTAAACAACATTGTTGCTCCCTTTGATAGACATCAGTGTCAATCAAAGGCAAGAAGCAAAAAGGCGAGAAAATGGAAGTGTAAAGTAAAATAAACAAGCAGTAACAGAACAAAGTGGGACAGACCATCAGGAGACCGAAGGGAAATGCAGGTAAAGGAGTAAGATCACCAACAGTGGAGACCAAGATGGGTAAGGGAAGACTGAGTGTGAAGAGACAAAACCTACTGACCTGAAATACAGACAAAGATACAGAGATGCGTTACAGTGACACACATAACACACAAGTAAGGGAAGAAGGGGAGTACGGGTCAAAGGTTACATTGCAGGCAGCAGGGAGAAACAACAACAACAAAAACAATAAGAAAGACAGGCCAGATCTGTTGCTGAAAAGGTATGCTATGAGGTAATGCTTGATATCTACAAGATGGAGACATGCATCCAACCCCAGAGAGGACAGAAGGCAACGTCAGGGTAAAGGTGGAGCACTTTCTCATGCTAGTTTCCATGATATGGTTTCCACCTGCACTGTGCACATTGCACACACACTCACAAACAAATACACCAGACATTGCCTGGGGAAACGCCAAAGGCTCTTGACATTTCTCTTGCCACTTGACATTTCTCTTGACACTTGCAAAGGAACAATTGAGTCGATTTTAAAGCACTTACAATAAAAACTTGTGAAAAGACTGCATTGTGCCATGGTGACGAGATCAAGAGAAATATGTATTTAATCTAGATATATAGGTATTATTCCCATGTATAAAAGTAGATATTTATTCTCCAATTAGAGACAATTTCTCTGCTTTCTCAGGTTAAATTGTCTCAAAGGTATGGGTGTATTATTTGGAAGTATGAGTGTAATTAACATTTTATTTGTATTTCCTTTTTGCTTTGCATTTGTAAAATTGCACACAAACCCAAAATGTGTTACTTCTACTCATCGGTCCTCCTGTGGTTTCACAAATCTCAGGATCACAAAAGTATACTGAAGCTATAGAGCAACGGTAAAACAGACAGAAGCAATACCATTTGTAAAAGAACAAAGAAAAGTTGTAATCACACTTTGCTTCTCTTCAGAGTTGAAGGACATCCTTGAATTTCTTAACTAAAGAGGGAACCATTGAAGGGGGACAAACCAGAACAAGCAAAGCAATGTTTACTAACTGAGTAACCCCCAGGTCTGCTGATCCCTAAGCGGCACATGCTTTCATCTCGTCTCCTAGTGCTCCTATGTCTATGTCCGGCCTTGCGCGTCACTACGTTTGCTTGCACAAAGACAAAAACAAATACGCAAACAAACACAGTCCGCACCGGTCAGTCTGGTGCTGCAGCACCAGATGATGCTGGTAGGAGACCCCGTCAGGAGTCAGTCGTCCCCTCTCATCATTGATGACCCTGTCACTTCTCAATGTCCATGTACTGTCCACCAATCTCCATCCTTTCTTTCCTACCCCACCTTTCCTCTGTTCAACAATGCATGTAGTGATTGGGTCTCATTCCTCCGTAGCTACTATTTCCATGTTCTGTAATTCTATTTAACCCAGCAGCCCTTAAACCCAGGGAGCTCCAAATCGCACATTCGGTAGTCAACTGAAATCGGGGAAGATAAATGTCTAACACCATTAGTAGTAGTAGTAGTGGTAGTATTGCAGGATAGGCTGTGTACTACCAATACCTTGTTGCTACATTGTGCACAGAAAAGAACAAACGTCTGCAACAATCTTATTTGGAAATATATTTTTCAGTGTTCACCCATCATTCAGATACAAACCAACAAAAGATTTGTAGGAAGGAGAGCCAGAGATGGAGGGGATAATGTGTGAGTAGTGGAGATGTGCTGAGCTGTATCACGCACACACACACACACACACACACACACAGACACACACACGCACGCATGCACAGCACAACCCAACTTTTACTAGCCTGATATGCTCTCAGTAAGCGGATTTTGATAGATTTCATGTCAGGGTATTCATTACAAGTGTCAATAAAATTAGTCACTCAGCATCACATCTGCCTGAAATGATCAATAAATCTGTTCTTGTCTGACACAAATGTGATTTAAAATGGGCCTTGGTCCTAAATGTCACCATGCAGCACTATCTCCATTCACATTTCCAGCTCTATGTGTTCCGCTGCTTGAATACCACTCATACACTTTACAAAAAGCATGCCTAAAGCACCTGCAAAGAGGATTTTATTATAAGAAACCGTCCAATTTGACTTAAAAAAAAATAAAAAATGAGAGACTTATTGCTATTTTTAACTCTTGGAGACAAGCCAATGTCAGCGTTAATCTTTGCAACACTGAAACACTACTGCAATGCCGGAAAGCTATAACTGATGGAGCCACTTCTAGTATCCTGTTAACATCGACCTTCTTTGTAAAGCAATTTGCATGATGTCCTTTGACCCCCTAAATGGGTCTGTGCTGTAATAATTTCTACAAAGCCCATAAAGTCATAAATCGATCTTAATGGCTATCTGCGTCAGTCTGTAAGTAGGGATTGACCAATAATTGGCAACTGGCATTGTATGACATAAGGTAATGGGAGAAACAGCACTGGGGCACTTACAAGTTGTAAGTGGATTTCCAATGGACAAGCCTGAAGCCTGCAGTCCTAATTCTGCCTGGCATAGCCTTCACACCTTTCTTCTGTCCCATCTCCGCTTTTTGATTGGACGACAAGTTTAGACCACTACCAGGCTTGACAACAGAACCACCTGCGCCAGCCCATTGTTGTTACCGGACACAGGCCATTTAACCCTTTTACACACAGCGAGTTGCATGACACATACCTCAAGCCTACCCCCTCTTTTCCTATTTTTTATTTTAGGGATCTCATCTCTACATTTTTATTTAAACTCATCTACACACTGCCTCCATTATCAAAAAGCACATGATTCTTTCTTTCTTCTTACCACAAACTGGTGTGTCAGACACTGCCTAAGTGCATGTGCAGGTGTCTTAGAGTGAACAGTGGCTATGCTCACACATGAGTGGGTCAAAGAGGGTGAGGGGATGGCTGACTGTAAGAGATAAGCTCTCCGTAAAGCTCTCATTTAAGGCAATGCTTCCAGTTTAATATTCTCTCTACCCTAAAAAACACTGCTAAAAATATTTGCCAGCAGCATGCCATTAAATTTGCCAATCGGGGTGTTTTCTTTCAGTGTGTCGTGTGTCCTCCATGTAAAGTGCACCACATGACTGCATCTAAATACTCCCTACTGAAAGCAAAAACAGCTGGATTGGGCTTTTAGGGAAAGATTCACAGAATTTAGGGAAACAGGCCAACCAACCAAAGGACGACCTGTCTTCTTACAAAACAGACACAAACTCATTACAAAATTGTGATTGAGCAAACAGACATCCCTTTCCCTGCACCTACCCATGGATGGACAACCTGGACTGTCACAATGGCGCCTGCTGCTCTCATAATCAGTGAGAATGAGGGAGAGGAGGTGGTGGTGGCTCATGCCATTGCTGAGGGTTTAACAGTGGTGACAATCCCCGGCCCACTCACCTTGCATCGCCAGGATGACAAGAGCAACCGTCATCCTCTGCACCGCCAACATCCTGGCTGGTCTCTTGGAAATGCCAACACACAAACACACGCGCACACACAACACACTCTCCTGATTTGAAACTCCTCCAGCAAAGAGAGTGGCTCGCAAAACGGTAGGTCTCGTAGGGTAGTCCTGATGATTTTGCAGCTAAATATCTACAGGGAGAATCCTTATCTTCGACAGTTAAAATTACTGAAAAGGAAACCCCACAACAATCGTAGACAGGATCCTCTGTTCCAAGTGCTGGCTTGTCCCGTCTCGGTGGTGGGCCCAGGGCGTGGTCCTCCCCCCTATCTCTCTCCCTCCTCCTCTTTTTCAGGGGCTGCTGGCTTTGGGCGATGTCCACTCTGTGCTGGGGCAGGAGGAGTGTGTCCTGGAGCTGGCAGGGGAGGTTGGATCTCAACTTGGTTAAAGCCACTTTAGGACTCGACAAAGTCTAGCCTCTTTCCTCGACCTCCCCGGTAGATCTAAATTCTGACTGGCTGAGCCTTGGTGGAGAGATACCCTGGCCTGGCCTCAGGGCGCTGGCATTCGGTCACCATGAGAAGAGTTGGCCCAAAAGCTCAGGTTTCAGTCTCTCCTTGCAGCTAAAGAGCCTTTGTTCCACCATTTATAAAGAGGAGAAATGAAAGGTGCTGTACGTACATATAGGGACTGTGTGAAGAGAGTGTGCCAAATATAGGTGGCAATCAATGGGCTTATCTGGGAGAGCTTCTGGAAAAATTTTGTTGAGCTGACAAAAAAATTATGATTGTGTAAATCTTTCTCTTAGAAATGTTGTGCATGTCATGGAAGACAAAAAAAAATGTGCAAAGAGGGATTTGCTTTTTAAATAGTAGTGCAGGTTATTGTATGACATGAGTAAAGTATTATTTAACATTTATTCCCGCAATATTAATATATATATAGAGAGAGATACTGGTGATCAAGTATGAATGCAATGGACTATTAGTCTTTCTCTTTTTCTTTTCACCAATATGGCAGCCTCAGAATTATTGATTTATGAATGGAGAAAATACAAAATCAAACTAAGTGCTTTAGTCCAGAATTAGATGCTGGCCAAAGACAAAAGAACGCACTCAATCTAAATATATCTCCTTATTTAAAACTGGTTGCTCTGGGTTAGCCAATTCGGTTTTGATACAGTTATAATAAATATAAAAATGTGTAGCCTCCGATACAACTGAAAGTCCAGATATAGGCCTTACTTCTGCATTCAATTTTTAACTAACTAAAATAGGGTGGTGAATCCATCTCATGGGAGATATGTGGTTCAGACAATATGTATAAATATACCTATGTATTTAAAATCAAGGGTCTTGATTTTCTTAGTATAACTACAATAGAAATAGCTGTGTCTGAATAAATTACAATAAAAAGAAAGAAAGCAGTCCATTAACTCAATTAAACCAAAAAAACTGCCTTTCCAGTCTTTTCTTTTGGGTCCGATAGCGGACAAATGTTCCAACAATTGGCCAATGTCCGTTCTTTCCTACCTTCTAGAATAGAGCATAATCCTCTGTTTCGACTTTTACTATTTGAATGTACAATTTTGTCTTCTTACAGGTTAAATATCCATTCAGTCAGTCGGACAACCGCATAGTCGTCTTGTCATGCGGCAGGGAGTGGGACCTACCTCTTTGCGAGGGAAACGTGTTAAAATTAAATTTAAAATGGTCTTCTTGCTTCCAAAACAGATCAACGTTAAATATGATTTGCCACAGACCATCTATAAAATGTGACCAATTCGAATAGGTAAAACAAATGTATAGAAAATTCTGGTAAATGGTCGGCTCCTGAAATTATACCGCGTCATTATTCTGTGAGATGGCGAGGGTAGAAAGTGAGTGGTTTGAGGTTGGGCGGTGGATACGAGAAAAGGGATGTGCAAAGTGATGCAGTTGGACAAGAAAGATATAGGAATGGTTGTTATGGCAACATTAATGTTTTCATTTTGCAACCCAAAGGCTTGTGCAAAGACACCGCAAAAATGCATTTGGAATCTTTATGACTAGGTCTTAATTTATAATCTAAAACACATAATCGTATTTGAACATCTTTAATTTAAATTATTCCAGACCATTCATTAAATCTTTGTTGTATTAGAATACAACTGACTACTCTCATAGTGATCACAAGTGTCTTGGAGGGACAGGGTGGAGTTCAAGTACAGTTGTCATGAGTAGTTTCCCGCTCCTACCAAAGGAAAGTCCACCTTGAGCAGGATATAGATCGGATAGGTTTGGAGTTGATGCACCTGGAATACGTATTTGACACTTTGTGTGACCCAGACAGGACAAACTCGGGTTCCAACCATCACAAAACATTCAGGCTGTCAGTACCAGAGGTCCATGAAGAGACGACGATGACGATGACAACGATGACAACTAGTAGACTCGCTTACAATTTTGTAGTCTTCATGCAATAGTCCTATTGCCGATTTTGAAAAAAGAGTAATGGACATCGAATCAAGTATATATCCAATTGAATATGTGTATTCGTTATGAATATAATATTATTAATAATAATAACAATTATAATAATAACAATATTATTATTAATATTAATAATAATAATAATTATAATAATATTATTATTATTAATAATAATAATAATAATAATAATACTGATTTGGTGATTATTATTATTGTTATTATTCTGTTTAATTGTCAAATTGCA
>JAVQJS010040629.1:0-18301 GCA_036024795.1 Galaxias rostratus
TGTGTGTGTGTGTGTGTGTGTGTGTGTGTGTGTGTGTGTGTGTGTGTGTGTGTGTGTGTGTGTGTGTGTGTGTGTGTGTGTGTGTTGTTTGCTGTATCTGTATAAGGCGGGAGAGGGGGGGTTGGTTAAGGGGTTTGGGAATTGACCTTTAAGGCCTTTTGGTCTATGATAAACATGTGGCCTTTCCAAGCCTTTGAGCCCTGGTAAACAAAGAACCATTCCAACGCCTTCGGGCTGAGGTAGACGGCTGACTTTTCCAAGCCTTTTAGCCCATTGCAAAGCTGTTGGAACGCTTCCATCAGATAACGACGCCCCCATGGGCATCGTTTCGATAAAGTGTGTCTCTGGCAGCCGGCGAAAGCTCCAGACACCTGTCCCATTGTGGGAGGGACAGTCATCTCTCCTCTCTCCTCTCTTTAACCTCCCTGTAGTGATCTGGTAGATCATTGATCCACTTAGGAGCAAGGACACATGTCTGTCTCCAATCGCCATTGACTGTAATGGGGTCTGTAACCCAATGTCTCCCCAAGCTTGAAACACAGTCAGGTATGACCCTCACCAAAGCTCTCGGACTGAGGCGATCGTTTCTTCTTTTTTTACATCATGGTATGACCAGTCAAGGAACGGTGGCTCTTACAAAACACGCACATGCATTGAACAGCGTAAGCTTTATCGGTTTGATGTATTTAATGATTAATGAAGTAAAGTTTTTTTGAATGGTATGTACTCCATGTTATGTAATACTGTAGGCCACCTTTGATGTTTTTCTTAGGGTTTAAATATGACAAAAAAAAATATTCTAAGAGGATTCATTTGAGTTGCACTTGCGTTGAATTATGTACCTAGAATGACAACATAGGTTGACCTTTTTTACAATTTTACATGGGGACCCCCTCTATCTTATATAGCGTTCCCTGTCCGGCACAATTTTGCAGGGAAATAAATCACAGGACTCCGCCATTTAAATTAGATGAATGTCATTTCAGCCGTATTCCAATTTACATTCTGCAGTTTGCCGTGATTTACTTTCCCCTGAATTTCTGCCAGGAACATCTATAGATCAGGGAGATTCCTCGTTTGGTTAGTGGAGGGGAGGGACACCCCTGCTATCCCTCACGAAACAGTGCTGATGACTTGCGATGTGATGTTCCACATAACTCCACTACCTGTTTATGAGTCCCTGCACTTGACTTTGGGAATCCTGGGAACTGCTGCAATGATCCATCTGTCCCTGTGACCCCCCCCCCACACCCCACTTCACCACCCACTCTCCTGACTCAGCACTGAACTTCCCAAGCAGCCAGCCACACTGGTTCCCTATGCAGCAGGGAACCAGCACACTTTCTGAGGGTTGTTGAAATATGGCCACCTAGAGTGAAGAAGGAACTCCTGGGTGGGGGGCGGAACGGGGGAGAGGGGGCGGGACGGGGGGGGCAGGGGTGGGTGGGGTGTTGAGTGGTGGTTGGTTGGACAATCAGCGCTGAGCGGTCTGGGTCTGCCCAGCATTGGCAGAAAATCACGAGACACCCAGAGAGTGTTCGGCAGCTCGTTTCATGGAAAGGCCAACCGACGGAATGGAAATGTAGAACGTACAGAGAGCAATAAATCAATGAGAGTCTGATTTTTAAATCCAGTGTTGTCTATATGGCTTGTATCATCTGTCTGAGCCTTCTGCCTTCTTCCCTTCCTCCCTTCCTTCCTCTCTCCCTCCATGTTTGCTTTCCTCCTCCTCTCATTCAGCTGGTCCTCAAGCCCCCCCCCTTCCCCCCAAGAGCATCTTGACCTCAGACTGAAGGGGGTCAGACTGGCTGATATGATATGCTAATAGTTGCCTCTGATGGTACATTACTGGAGGGGTTAGGGTTGCTATGGTAATGTTCCGGCTAAATTATTTGATAACAGTACAGGGACATAGATACAGCTGCATTTGCTGTTTGTTTTGCCATACTCGAAAGTGGTTTGCTAGTCCTGCAATGTCAATATCTGTAAGCGTTGTAAAAAAAAAGGTGGAAATATCTACCAAATATTTTGTTACCTCAGCAACACACAGACTATGCTAGTATCAACACAAAAACTGTCAAACATTCTTACAAAATGTTGTGTCATGAGGATCTTTGCATTCCGGCTTTGATGCTTTTCTATTATTTGATTATTTTTCATTCACTGAATTAATACAAAAACATGTCATCTACAACTATAACTATAACATCTACAACTGTTTTTTTATACAGAATACAGGGCAAATACAATTTTCTCTTGGCACAGAGTTGAATGTTTTTAGTCTGAAACAAAATAAGGCCACACACGAAGCAATGTTAGATGCAATGCATTTATGTAGTATCGAAATACGACAACCGGCTGGAAGTTTCCCTTACGGAAACATGTATTTTATAGACTAGTTAGATGAACTATCATCAATAAATTGAGTCGTGACATAGGTCTAATTCGGCAATATGGCACGTTGTCTAATGCAAGCTAAGCTTGGTTACTGTTGTTATGGCTATCAAACTGTACATTTAATTACACCAGACATCTGCTATCGCTACACGAAATCACGCATCGAATGACTCAAATGTTGAGATCCTGCATTTCGCAAAGAGATAAAGTCAACAAGAGGTGTAACCTAAGAACTTAATATCTGTTTCTAAACCACCTCTTTGGAATTGTGTCCGAGTAATTTCATAGCTTTCTTCCACGGTCCTCCCTTTGGGCTCCCTTGGGGCGGCTCGATGCGACATATCTCTTCCACTTCATGGAGCATTGTGGGCCAGAATAGCCAAGAAAGCATGCTGGCTTACATACTGAAAAAAACAGCAAACTATGAACGGATACAGTAGGACCGCCTGGTATTTTTAGCATGCTGCATTTGTGATACCAACTATGTATTTGGACATACAAAATCTCTTTCTGGCTTACTAGACAGTATGGTAGTTAGGGTGTTTGGGCGCATCGGAGCATACTATGGAGTGGATCACTTCCTGCCGATGTCGGCCACTACTGATCCTTTTCCATCTGAAAAAAATAAATAAAAAAAAATAAACAGCAAACCAGACCGTGGATTTATCTTACAGGATTGTATCGGGATATCAGGAGATCTTGTCACCATGCTCAACTCTTTTGAGACCATTTATTATCTTCTTTGCATATCAGGCAAAAAGTATTTGAGCTGATAAAGCTCCCAAAGCTCTTGTGTATGTATTCATTCATAAACTAAATTACCATGATTGAGACAGTATTATTAATTGACTAAGTGCAATGTAAGTAAATACACACCTTTTGTAGAGATATACATATGTGAAAGTAGGCCGATACTGTTCAGTATAAATCAAAGTTGTGCTTTATTCTTTATTTGCCTAACAAGACAATATTACATCGAGGGGATCAGTTTTGCAAAGTAATTGGAGAATGTCAATGGCGCAGATGAAATGGGTTTGTTCAGCAGAAATGGTGGCTGTGCAGGCTAAGCGTGCATTAGGGTCCCTAAAGGATTGAAATTGAAGGATTTAATTAGTATTGGATGCCGGTGTCATCCACACTTCAATCTTGACCAATATTACTGTTGGCATATTGAATAAACCCATAAATTGGAGCCACCTTGTGTTTTCAGATATTCCCCGGAAACCCATTTTTGATTACTTAACCAGTTTCTCTTCTATCCAAATTTTGACGCGGCCTTTCTCTATTCATTGTGACTCGACTAGGAAAGCACTCGGTGTCACACAAACTTACGACTGTTATCGCACAATGCCTCTCGCTGTCAGTGGCCTCAAACTTCGTGGTTTGAGTGGAGAGAAATGTGATCCTCATTGTGTGGGGCTTGCTTGTTAATGAGAGGGGCATGAATAATACAGCAGCCAACTAATAACCAAGTCATTATTAATCCCCCAACGTTCATTAGGACCTGCTCCTCGTCTCTGAGCTGGGTAATGCGGCTAATGCCGTCCCTGAATGCAAAAGAAGTAGACACCCACAGTGAACAGACATTGTCCCGACTTGATTAGTTGGCCCGTAATCATAATCATTTCTTGGAGGTCTTTTCATATCCTCTTGTTTACTTGATCGATTGCCTTGGAGATTTTGTTTTATCCTTGAACCTACATCAACAGACCCGTGGGGTTGTCTATGGACGGAACTGTAAATGCCATTCACTCGCCCACACCCTTCTAACCTATTCACAAACCGGTTCACAAACAAGAACCTGGACAGGAAGGGCTGTGATATTTTACTTGTCAGAGAACCAAAAGCATGGGATGTTGGGATTAATACAAGGTAAGCCTGTTGTGGAGCTAAAGCTTTCAGTCGGCATGCAGCCACAAGATAATGCTAGCCAGGGTGCAGTAGGGGATAAGGAAACAAAGAAGCTAATTCAGAAAGTCCTGCGCACCTTTATTCTTTGTGCTGTGCAATTCAATAAAAAACACATTACATCCAAGTTTTGAAAGATAACCAGTGAGCCGTTTTCCTACCGTGAGCCATCATAAACACACAGCCGGCTTTGGTTCAGTGTTTTTACACATAAAAGTTGACATGATGGGAAATCAAGACCATGGCAATCATTCCTCCAGTAATGCCCACTCAGCTCATCAAATCATCAAGAATGGGAATGGGACTCTGAATAGACTGAGAAGAGGGAAAGGGAGCGATGCATAGAGGGAAGAGAAAGAGCAAGAGAGAGAGAGAGAGAGAGAGAGAGAGAGAGAGGGAGGGGGGTGTTTTCCAAAGCAATCACATTTTTAATTATCTTCAGTGGAGCGAATGTGTAGTCTGGCTTTTTCTGGACTCAGTGCGGCTATTTACAAAACACCCGCCGAGGTCACAGGGAGCAGCTTGGCGGCGAGGCTCTTTCTATGGGAAAGCTGTGTGGGCCCCGGTGCTCCTGGTATAGCTTTCCCTTCGCCACGCAAACAGCTGCATCGCCGTGGAGCTACCGCTAATTACGTCTCCGTCCGTCTGATGAGAGGCGAGGCTGTCAAGCCCCTCCACGCACTCAATAAATCACTGCTCTGCAGGCCGGCTTTATCCGATTGGATGAGGTGCCTGAGACTCCCCTATCAGTGCGATTCAGATGCTCTGCACTGCTCTCGGGCTGGCAGGGCTAATCTCGCTCTCTCAGAGTCTAGTTTGTTCAACCGCCATCTCCGCTGAGTTGCGTGTGGCCAATCTACGTCGTCGCCTCAAATTGAATCTTCGTCGCCGGTGGCTGTGCGCCGGTGTGCCGCCGCACAAGTTGTCCCCGTGTCTCTGAGCCGCTTGCAGGGAACGTTCTGGTCTGCGACAACTCGGCCGCTGTTATCACCTTCGAGTTCCCTACCTGGTGGCTGGTGGTCACTGGTCGCCATTGTGCCTTGTGAACGATGCTTCTCAGACGGATGCTTTCTTCCAGCTATCCAGCAGTGAAGAAAACATACTTTCAGAATTTGACGGGATTTAATTGTGTACACACAGCAACACCGGTGTAGCCGACAACAAAGGTGCACCATTTCACCCTCACTTAAAGTTCAGTAAGATTCGAAGCGAGATGTGCATATTTATAAAGTGGCTCCGCTGTCAAGAGTGATGCTGCAGACACAATGACTGAAGTAGCTGTTTAGACCTCTTCACAAACTTCCACATAAAGGCAAGAGCACAAACAGCACAACCCCAACCACCATCATCTGTGTGAATGTTGCGGGGGAACCTTGTTACAGCCATCGCTATGATTATTACATTCGGTTTCCATGGCAACCCCACAGAAATAGAAGAACAATGCTTTTGAGTGCCAATCGAAGACCTTTTGGAGAAAGCAGGCTCATTCCTCTCGCCGCGCCAGTAGATACACATTTGAATCATAATTAAACATTTATTCTCTGGCAGTTGGAGGGGTAAAGAGCCCACTTTAAACAAGATATGTAATTGGTTTTCACTAATCTGGTTTCTTTTGACACTGTCCACGTTTAATTACAGAGTCCACGTAAGCAAGGGTTTCTCATACTTGCTAGGAGATTACATCCGCATGCTTTTGTGAGAGATCGTACAATAATACAACTTATAATTGATACTTATATTAATATGCAAATATAAACTGGCAATTACAGTGGTCTGTCAGGATATTTGTTACGATACTTACGCAAACATTCATGTTATTAGAATAAATGAGATATAAGAGATTGTACATTTACTCAAGATTTAAAGGATTTTTTGTAAAATAATACATACTACATATGACGGGAAATCATTATGATACAGCCAAGTTGTGTAGAATTGATTAGAATTAGAATAGAATTTGATAATTGGCCACATTGTACTCAGTTACAGGTGCAACTTGGGCTTATCAACGTGCCTCTGTTGCCTTTTCATGCACATCCTCTCCCTGTTGAGGCTATGATAAATGGCTCTCGGATCACACAAAAACATCCATACCGTTGCTCCATTTTAGACTTTAGACTACCTACGGAAATCATAGGAATATTCTGGAGTCCCCTGCTGAACCAATCCTCCATTGTTCTACCTTCACCCATGACAACACAGGAGAACCACGGCTTTAAGTAACACCCCCTGTTGAGCTCCTGGACTGACAGAAACAACAACGGAAGCCAGAGGGCCATGGCAATAGGGCCCGTCAATCACTCAGCAGGGTGTTCGTCCAAAATCGAGTTCAATGAAGCACTGACAACTCAAGTACCCAACAGGAGAGGGCTCCAGCCGAGCATCTAATATGGATTATTTGGCTTTGTTCCATTGTGCCGACTCAGCGATGGTCTCGGCAGGCTGAAATTCTTCGGCCTCGGTCTGTTTGAACTCCCGCACATCTCTTGACCTGTGACTTTGACAACACGAGTGCCAATGCTGGAGGAGACCAAGACATTGGCGTTGAATGGGCTGTGGCGTGTTGCAAGGCCATCTCTTTGGGGTATACAAGCCTGTGAAGAGCGAGGCGTCCTCATCCCTAGCACATCCTTCTCTTATCCTGTGGCCAACTCTCTTCTATTTGTTACAAGTGTGAGGAAAACAAGCTAAGGGTTCGTGTCTGAGCTCGGCTAACCTTTATCAGCCATCCAGCGACACAGTCTCTGGGTGACTACAAAGTGCAATACAAGGTTGGAAGCCATGCCACTGGAGGATCTTACATCATCACTTTGTGGATATTTCTTTGTTTATTGGTCCAGCATACATTCATCATTCAATACAGCTTAGCAAATAATACTGAAATACCAATTTATTAAAATATTTATTGACAATGCATGTCTTAGGACATGTTCAAAAGCAGGCTTTTGGAGGGTAGTATTTTTTCCAATCGAAAATTATATATTTATATATTTTTTTTAATCAAAATGCTCAATGCTCTATGATTTTTTACCTTGATTCTCAGCTGGGTTTTATCTGGGTTTTTTATAAGGCAAAGTGTATCTTAGCACTTTCCAAATCCAAATTGGGTGATATACTGTGTACAAAGCAATCTCTTAGAGGAAGAGAAAAGGGAGTAAAAAATTAAAAGCTGCTAATAAGTAAGAAAAAACAAGTGCAAGTAGCATTCAATTTCTGGGATAGATAGTAAGGCTTTTAACAGATTTTTTTTGTTATAATAAAAAAAAAATGGTCAAATTTTTCTAAAAACTCACGAAAACAAATTAGTACAGACTAAGATTTTTAAGAAGTTGCTGGAGAAAAACTTTCACAAAACCTGGCAAGCAACAAATATCTATAGTTAAAACGTACATTTAAAATCCTCCGTTCCTGCCATTTACTTGTCGTGGGAGTGTAACTGTTGAAAGGAAAGTATTGTGTCAGAGCGAACAGGGGTGGATATACCATTAGCCAGTGTAAAAATGTGTGGGATTTGTATTTTGCATAATACCATGCTATGGTTCGGGCTGTCATCACAGCCCTTTTCATCATGTTGTCCAAACTTCTGAAGAGATGTCTTTTTTTTTTTTGTTTCTTTTTTTTTTTTACCAATTTAGTAAATCCAAATCCAAGCCTCAATCATTTTTGTGGGTGGAGGCGGAAATTGGTCTTGGATCAGTTCCTGAGGGCATCAATTATCTAGCAGGGTGTTGACTCTTTAGTATCTCTCTCGCTCAAAAAGTTGCAGTACTTTGGTGAGATTGTTTTTTTTCCCCCACTTTCAAAATGATCCAGGTAACTCTACCATTGCACAGCAAAGGGATTGTAAGCAGAGCGTTCTGCAGCATAGTAGATGTTTTCCTGACTTCCATTTATACTGTTAACCACGAGGGAATGAAAAGGGATTGGTTCAGGAGTTGTGTGTGGGCATGTGTGTGTGTGGGGGGGGGGGGTGGAGGGTGCAAAGTCTGCTGTATGGCAGGTGAGAACTTCGTTATAGTCATGATGTCAATGCACTGGCAATGTCAAATGATATAAGGCGCTGGGAATGCATTCTAATTAAATTATCTTGACAAAGCCTGTGGAGATTTATGGTTTCACTGACATGCAGCACGTGTCAATAGTTGGATTTATTGTTTCGTCAGCAGTGTTGAACCTGCATAACATGCATTTCCAGAAATAGTGGCGTTTTACTCCGGTAACCCTTCTTAAAACACATTAGACGATCCCTCAGACAATATTCTCTGCATATTAGATGTTATCGGTTCCTGCATATTTTTCAGGAGGGTGATCTCTAAATTAGTGTGAAACGATATTGGGAACGACAACTTAATTGAATTTCAAATGGCATCTCTAAATTACACGCTTGTATTCCTGTGAGATTCTGCATGGTGGTTTTGGTTTTGGAATAAACTGATTTCCCTTTTTGCCTGGATAGAGAAGAAGGTATGCAATCTTTTTAAGTCTGGCATATTCAAAATACGCAATCAAAGAGACACATCGGAAAACGTTCCAGTCCCACAATTGACATGCTTTCCCGCGTGCCTTTCCCTGTCAAAAGACACTATTGAAAGGAGAAGACTGGCACATGGGGGGTTTAGGACCAGTTTCAGAGAGCCTCTGATCCAATTACAAGTCATGTGACAACGTGCATCTTTTTGGGGTAAAATAAAACGGATAAAAAGACAGTCGGAGTAAGAAATAGAGTGTGACACAGCAATGCTTTCTGGGAGAGTTAACCTCGGGAAGACAAGCCATCTATTGTATTTTAAGGTTTCCATTGTGGACCCCAGGTTGACATTCCTTAATGTTTGAGCTACAAAGCCACTCTGCCAGGTCTGTTATCCTCGTGCTGTGATTTGAAAAGATTGCATGAATCAAACATTCCTGATTGCTCTCCCTTAGCTCAGAAATAAAACTGGCATAGTGTGAGATAGGCCAATTATGAGTTAAGGAAAGAAAAGCCATAAAGTGTATCACATAATGATTCATCATTGACGGAGCCAAGTCATTCACAGAAGGGTGGTGCTTCTCTGAAAGTAAAAAAAAAAAGTTCTTGACTGCTTGTTATTGCGTGTTTTTAGGGCATACAAAGCCTGGCACTTTACATTGTATGGCAATAAAAGCCCATTCTTAACCTTCAAAACCAAGTTCATGATGCTAACAGATAGGTTACACAATAGCAATTCAACCAATCCCTTTCACAGCAAATGCACTATAGGTACAAATTAAATATATATTTCACTTTCATATGACATTTCTAACCATAGTTATTTCTCCCTTCCACTAAAGCGGTAGTCGAAGGTGAAGAAAAGGTAGTATAGAAATGTATTTAAATATACACACAAAGTAACAGGTTGAGTGCCAGCAGGTGAAAATAGGAGTATGATGAAAGCGTATGTTAAGGTGTTGGGCTCGTGAATGGGTTTAATATTATTCCGGTTGCCAGTCGATCATTTCAACTGCTAATGACCCAACCTGCTGATCAGAGCGAGGATTAGGACTAACATGGCTGTTTGAGAAGGAACAGCCCAGGCCCCAACGAAACATCTTCCCGCTCTGGCATTCCCCCAAGAAACATCTCCCCCCCAAAACCTTCCGCCAATTCCGACACATCTGAGCAAGGATTATTTAGAGACCTGAGAACAAGGTCAAAGACTTACGAAAGAAGACAGAGCAAGTTGAGTTTAACTTCCACTTCATCCCTGAGCCCCAGGAAAATACTTGGTAGATAGTTGAGGCAGACTCTTGTGAAAGCTCCCCCGCCGGCACGCAAGGCTTTACTTTTGATGGTAATTCCTTGAAAGCTGTTTCTTTAGCTGGGGATTAGTGCATGGAGAGCTAGGCTTACTATGCTCGGGCTAATAAAGATGACACATCTAACACAGGTACTCTTACATACACCCGCCTGGGAACAGTGCTTATAAAGTTCCCTTAATTATGAGCATCTCACTCCGCTTCAATAAGCATAAGAAAAGGCGGACATTTGTACTTGTGTAAAATACGGTGGTTTTAAATAGAGAAAATCCCCTATTCTTTGATTATAGGACCCTTAAGAAGAATTCATAAAATTGCGCATTACAAAGACATGCATACATGAGCATGCCCTGTACTATTTAGGATTTCCTTCTCATCGAAACCTTACCCAGGGAACCCACACCTTCATTCAGGAATGCGCAGGGTTTCAAACCCGGGCCTCTTCACATCAGGAGAGACTGACAGTTATGTAGTGTGTCCATTACAGCCTATAAACGTCCATTACAGTAACTGATTAGTCTCCACGCCTGTGCCTTGCTCGAGGGACTGTAGTAGCTAATGATTCCATGGCAGTGTGCATACCAAACTGACACACCGATTCGTCTGGACCCAAAGATTAATAGGTAATTCAGAAGAACACTCGACCCTCAGAATACTCAAAATGATTATGTCCCATCCCGGAGTCATCTGCTTGAACAGATTATGTAGTAAACCGATCAAAACAGCTTTCCTCCCTTCAAGATTGGCACGTTGCACGTTTTTGTTACAATAGATTATTTGTCAGAAACTGCTGCTAAGATTAAATAATTATGAATAAAACGGGAGAGTCAACAATGCTAAATCAGTAAAGATGTCATCATTGACAAGTTGAAAGAATATATTTATATTTTTAACAATGCAATTCACTCATTACTGTCCATTGGTATTTAATGCAAGCATTCCCAGTGCATTAAACAACAGTGTTTCCCAGGGAAAAACACAAGCCTAAAACCAAAGTAAATAATCCCTTTTGTATATAATAGAATTGACAACATTTCGCTCTGTTTGTAGGAAATATTGAATAACTTTGGTTTTTCTTTCTCTAAAGACATCGAAGTAAATAAAGGTCACGTCCAATCCTCAATGCAATTATGCCAAAATGAACCTACAATCGATCCTTTAGGTTTACTAGTTGGTGACGTTGAGATAATGTCTACAGTCATTCGAGAAAATGTGTTCTATCTGCGGAGCAACGGTAGTTTATTGTAACATAATTAGAATGCCTGTTAAACAGAAATTGGTCATTTTCTAACAAATTTTTTTCTATTTTTTTTTCTATTTTCTTGTCTAAATCGACATTTGACTCAACTATGTAGTCTTTATTAGTTGAATTTATTAGTTGGTGCAGATTGTTGGACCCATATGGTTTGGTGCACACATTTATGTATTCTTCGCTTAACATGTGCTGTTGGGTGCCATGCTCAACCTGATGAGGGCAAGGACAACTATTGCCATGAAATTACTAAATGAAAACAGCAAATAGAAACAAAACTAATCCCCAATATAAAACAAACAGACAGCATATGTATCATGAAAGCCAATTACATTTCTGTTTCTGTTTCATTTGACTTTAAATAAGACATTTTGTTCAAGAGAAGAAGCAGTGCTGTGTTTTTGCAGAAGAGGTAGCTTTTATACAAAATGTTGGATGTTCAACTCCCGACAAAATCACATCATGCACCTCAACATCATAGATGCAAGGGAATAAGAACATACAAACCAGTTTGGGAAGCGAAGGATTGCTAGATCCTAGATCATGCTAGATCATGAGCCTTTATGTATGGATTTTGGTTGTAAAATTATTGATAGAAAGACGGACTGTAGCCATGGCCGCAAAATGCATATGTATTAGAGAATTTTAGAAAACAAATATTGACACAGCATTTTAGGATGCATCTTATTGGATTTTTTTAAAAACACTAAATCATTTCTGTGAATTGCATCACATGGGAGTGACTTCTAAAAATCACCCAAAAAACGGTGCTGGGGGTGGGGGGTGGGGGAGGAGGTTACTGGTCGATGTCATCAGTCGAGCTTGCTAGGAAGGCAGCACTTAAGGCAGTACGCCATGAGGGGTGAACAGAGCTTGTGTTACGAAGACATGTCATCAGCAGACAGAAGATAGGGGTTTTCTTTACCGAGGTTTTGTCTCGCAGTGGGGTCTCTGTCTCTCCAGGGACCGGTATGCAGCCAATATTGGTCCAATCTGTCCCAGCCAAACGGGCTTAATGAGAACCTGAGGTTCAGGGTCAGCACAAGAGCGAGACGGCAACGTTGTACGCTGCAATATCATCTACAACCTCAGATGCTGTTCGGCTTTAGGGATGCAGGGTGCATGTGTGTGTGTCTGTGTGTGTTAGTTGTCTTCGAGGCAAAAGATGATACATGGTTAATTTGTTGTTCTTGTCGAATGCATATAGCGGACCCAAATTATTCAATAGGTTTTACTTCATTTGTTTCTGCGGTTGCTATTCATTTACTACACAAATCAATATCAACCTGTGGTTGACCTCTTTGTGGAGTTCTTCTAAAAATAAAGATGTGAAAACATTTAACCTAACGCTCCATTTGCCCAGTTTCGTTGTATAACATTTTATTTGACGTTAGTCTCAAGGATGTTACATAATAATTAGATCACAGTAGTCCATAACTGCTGCTCCTCAGATATTTTATAGATTTGTGTTTAAATTACCCATGCAGTTTGATGTAACATTTGAAAGGGAAATAAAACAAAGTAGCCAACAAAACACTTTATGGCATTTGAAAAAGACATGCTGCAGTAAGTTATATGAATTTACAAAATGACTATAACTATAATAGTGCTAAAACATCTATTGCTACTTAAACCACGGGGGTCTCTGAATCACTTTGTTGAGAAAAATTCACTAGCAATCTCTCTCTGCTCTTTTGGCTTTCACCTGTTTGAGGACAACGACACACTGCCCTCTTGTGGCAAAAGGCAAAACGTATTCTAATTGACTGAAGCTGGCAACGTTTTTCATTGGCATACGTTAGGGTACCAATGTCAGTTATTGAATAGTTAGAGACTTCCAGTTCGAATAATTACAAAACAAAATAGTCCCACAAACGTATTTAATGCCTCCCAATCTACGACTACTCACATGTTGCTCCATAACTATTCCTTGGCCATTTAGGTAAACCTGCCGGCTTTTGTCAGGTGAGTTATCAGTCTTCATCTCATTGACTGCTACCATGTTAGCTCGTCTGATCTACATTTCTTTCTAAAACACCATTAAGGCTAAAAGCGTGTTCGACCAGTCATGCTATAAAGATAAGTGACACTGATTAACCATCTTACCATCTACACCTCAATGAGCACCACGAGACAAAAGGAACTGATGGATTTAGAGATGGCTGATCGTTATGTTTCATTGCATTCATTGTGTGGTTGGTGAATGCGCTCCCACGTCCTTCTAAGCCAAATCTTTCTTTAATCCCCTTCCTGGGTGCCCATCTTCCAAATGACAGCTCTGAACATTTCCTCAATTGGTTTCCACATAACATTAAATAAATAAAAATAAATAGGAGTGAGGTTGGCTTTTACCTTTCATTTTGTGGCATTTTAATGGGACAGAGTGAAAGTGTAGGCCCGTAATTCAAAGACCAAAATAAAAATCCATCAAACTCATTGTGGATAAAAAGCAGGTCTTGTTCAGAAGAAAGAACCTTGAGGACCATACAAAGAAAAGAAAACAAACTAATGGACTGCACCTATAAAAGCATTGGAAGATGTGCAGTTTGTCTGTCCCCCATTCCCATACAATCTAAACCAACAATATTTTCTATAATATTTAATCAAAGGGACTTTTATATTGATTTTGTCTAACGTTTTTGTATTGAACACTGGTACACAAAATTGTGAGGCACTTCAGCCCAGAGGTTACAGAGGGCATCAAGTAAAGGCAGATGAAGCAATCCTTGATTGCTACAAGTCTAAACCGGTGCTGACTTCTGACTTAAAGAAAACTGGAAGTACATCTGTTCCCACCAAGTATAATGAGACAAAAAGGCCAGCGCAAGTGAAAATAGTCAAACAGAGACATATGACGCACGTGTTGATCATGTAAAATCGGCCCAAAATTTACTGTTGGTATGATTTTGTCAAATAAATTAACTCCACTTGTGTTACAGTGGATATAGCATGTAAATAAATGTTTTGCTGGGTAATTAAAAGCTGCATCAGTACTAAATGTGTATTACCTGTTACTATCTTGAGCAACACCTACAGAAAATGCATGGATAAATGAATATTAAATTGTTTATTTTATTATTAATGAACTGCGTGCTCTTTTACAGAATAAAAGACCAAACTTTGTAAAACCATTTGAGACCCCAGGGCTGTTTTCCTTAAACTTTAGACATAGGTGAAGGTCAACGTTTGTCATGACATTGATCTGAAATTAGAATGATTAGCTAGGTTTCCATTTCATCCAGTCTTTTGCTCTCTGCGGAGGCAAGGGCAAGTCATACAAGGTAGATGAGCCTCTTTGTGTTTTAAATTGGTAGTTTAATATTAAACTATACATTTTCCATAAAAATATAGTCCCGTAGCCAGTCATATTAAGAAATGGGAAGGCTGTAATGAATTAGTGCATTAGTAATGTTAAAACCTGAATTATTTAGTAGAAGCTGACTTGCAATAGATTCCCAGAGTAGTGTTGGTCAGAAAAGTAATAGTTCCTACTAGTGCATTCAGACAAATACGTTGATTGTGAAATAACCATAACAATTCATCTGAATAAAACCTAGTTGAGAATGGAGGTAGTTTTACAGGTGGTTCTAATGTTGATTTTGTCTGCAATGATGACTTGATGATAAAATCATGAACCCCAGCTTTGGTTTTGGATTTATAAAGAAAGAATGATGCTGGCTTTTTAATTTGAATGTCACATTTTAATCGCAGACATCTTTGGAGTTATCGTGCCAGCCAAAGCGGGGCCAGCTCGGGAAAGCTTCTTAAGACCTGGTAATGACCAGCAGATTTTCCACACGGATTTCTTTTCATCGGGAACAATGTGCTGAAAGGAAATAAATACAAGTTCAAGGGAAATGGGCATTTCTGAAAGCAGAATGGTCAGTTTATCACATTGGCATCCAGCCGATACACATATTATTGTAGTAGAATGGAGGGTACTTGTGTCGTTTCTCCCCCGTTCGGTTCGGCAATCATTTTCTTAGAACGACACATAATCATACCACTTGTTGGTTTTAGCATGTTTGATAACACTCTGAATAGCCCCGATGCATGTAATTATTGCTTCATGAGTTCATGCCAACAGCAACCCTATACAGTTACTTCTGAATATTGATCCATTTTACAAATGCGTCAAATTAGCATATTGCACTTTGCAGTCCCTAGCAGGTATACGCAAGGCTACAGTGTTGTAGACCACATTGCCATGAATAAGGCACTACGTTGACCCCATCCTGAGGAGACTTGGCACTCGAGTTTAAAGGTCAAATTCATACAAACCTTACCTGGAATAAGCAATGGACCAACGCGCCGGGACTGAACTGCAGTGAAGCATTGAATGACGATAACTTCAACACAATAGAAATCCTGAGCTTTTTTGTCTAGTACATAACTCAAAAGATGTGTTTAAACGTTATCCCTGCCACTACCAAAACAGTAGAAGGTAAAAAAAGCATTAAATCAAGATAGATGATTGGCTTTAAATTGAGTATGTAGAATTGAGCCAGCCTTGTTACCACAGGCTTTCCCACTGTCGTCTCTGTTATAGAGCCCAATTATTGTAAGTACCGTGGATTGATTCGGTCTCCCTCAGTCTCTCTACTTTAGATTTTTAGATTCCCCTTCATTATGTCAATAGAGACGACAAACCTATTATCAATATATCTCCTACTTGAACCTGACATTCGCTAGCTTTTGTTCTACCCAGCTTGAGGGAAACTTGCTTTTGGAATCAGCTGTGTACAGTCCACAAATAAGTGGTTGTGAGGGTGGTTGTACACAATTGTGTGTGTGTGTATGTGTGCGTGCACGCGTGTGTGGGAGTGTGAAATAGCAGAGTTGGGGAACCAGAGCGATATTGATAGGTTGATGTGGTGATGCCTAGCATATTTCTCAATTCTTGCAAGGTCATAAGAGCAATTTTATATCCTTCAACACACACTGACACACACACACACACACGCATACACACACACACACACACAGTCTGCAGTAACTTGCATTCAAGGTTTAACAGATCTAAGCAATTCCCAAGTGTCTGTAATACTTGGTACTTACATTTTTTAGAAAACATTAATTCCAAGACAGCATTATTTGATACGAGGGCAAGTGCAAAGAGTTTTAATTATAGTCTCTAACAGCTGTCATAAACTTATGTACAATCCACCATATCCTACTCAGAGAAAGATGAAAAGAGTTTCTCATCTTAGACCCCTTCAAACTAGTGCAGCACCCATTTCAGTCATTCTAAAAGACTGTCAAGCAGGAAACTATTTTTGTGCTCAAGACAGTGAATGGGAGATTTGAAACTTAGCTGAGTGTTCTGTCAAATTCCAACTATTTCCCTGTGAAATGTAAATCAGTTAATCTCCTGGTCATGAGAGAATGATTAACTCCAGCTCTTTTCCAGCTTTTAGATAGCAGCAGTTCTGTTTCAATTCGGCTTCTGTCAGTGAATAATGTTTTGATCAGCTTTGCTTCCTATGCCATTTGTAATGCTAGCACTGGGCTTGAGTTGTGCAAAGCTCACAGTTATACTAAACCAGCACATTTAATATAAAGATGGAAAGATACTGACATCTAGAGGTGCAGTATTTGTTCTCTAAAACAGCATTTTTTTCTAAAAAGAGAAAAAACTATATTCAATTACTATATATACAACAAATTATCAAATATTTCCATATATATATAATAATATAATATATAATAGACACATATCTACACATGATGCTATTGTTCCTTTGTAAAAAAAGTCCATTATGTGATGAGTAAAGTCTTTAATTTACCATACAACTAATAATTTCTTAACAATAAATCAGCAGGAAAATTGCTAGTTAGTTGGGAGGAGCACCATCCCTCAGTTACAGTGCAATGAATAGGCAGCAGACACTGCTTGGAAATGATGCCTTGCAGCGTAAAGTTTTCAACAAGCAAACAGAAAAAAAGTTTTTTATTGAGGCTTTATTGGAGTCCTTAGAAAAAAATTGTAAAATGAAGAATGTGCAGTGGAGCTAAATGTTTTGTTGTCTTTGGTTCAGAGTCTTTTGTTCACAAGTTTCACCCATTATGGCTTAGAGTTTATGAAAGGCAGAAGCAGCTGGAATAATCGTTGTTCATGATTGACAGTACGCAAATGAACAATGGAGGTGTGGGCTACAAAATCGGGGATCAGTATTAGCAATGCAAGTAATTGTATGGTATATGTTGCAACTGTGAGCAATAACTCACGTTTGGGACTTTTTACAAATTCTAATTCCAAATTGTATTTACAAACTGGGAACAACTTCTGAGAAAACATAAAAACTGGTGAAACTGTTGATGAGAGTGCTTCATAATGAGAAGGACAGAGGCGTGCTGTTAGGCATTTGTGTTGCCACAAATCTTACTGTTATTGTGCCTAGCGACATGGGGTAGGCTGAACAAAGAGCCAAAGAGGAGAGAGAGAAAGGGAAAGTGTGTATTTGAAGTTATCAGCAGACCGTGCCATTTCGGTTTCCTTTTGCTTGCTCCAAAGTAAAGCCCTGTGATGTGAATTGCAGCAGCTGGACTTATGAGGTCATAAGCTAATAAGTCATTGTGTTCTCCCTTTTATAATTTGAGAACAGAATATACGTATGTCAGAGGTGATGTTTCTGAGCTTCACACCCGCTGTTTAGTATTTTTATGTTTATCTTATAAAGGGATGTCGTTACAACCAACTCAAATGGCCCAAATAGAAGAATGTTTTTACCTGACAAAAAATACTTTATTTAGTAAAGTAAACCAAATAGTAAATCATTTAAGGATTTAGTGTGGACGTCAGAAACATCCGTATGATGTGTAAGTGCTCAATGATGAGTGATTGCGTTGGAGTGTGTGTGCTTGTGTCTGTGTGTGTTTGTGTGTGCATGTGCATGTGTGTGTGTATGTGTGTGTGTGTGTGTGTGTGTGTGTGTGTGTGTGTGTGTGTGTGTGTGTGTGTGTGTGTGT
>JAVQJS010040632.1:0-20160 GCA_036024795.1 Galaxias rostratus
CCCCTGGGGCTGACGATACACGTGTGTGTGTGTGTGTGTGTGTGTGTGTGTGTGTGTGTGTGCGTGTGTGTGTGTGTGTGTGTGTGTGTGTGTGTGTGTTCTCTCAGAGTGCGTCTGCCCGGGTGATCCAGCACAGCAGGGAGTTTGAGGAGGCCCTGGGGGTGCTTTGTGTCTTGACCGCTCCCATGGCCCCTCACCTGGCGTCGGAACTCTGGGCAGGTTGGTCTCCTTCACCGACACCGTCCCTACAGGGCTCCCTGCTTCAGTCAGTCTCACTTTGAATGAGACACAGTGTACGGAAACGGGGTGTCTGGTAAACCAATTAGTTCAAGCTGTTCATTTGGAGAGAAGCCCCTTACACGATAGTTTTAAGCAACAACTAAATATTTTGTGATGTTTGTGGTTTCAAAATGTTGAAATATGGCAGGTGTGACTGCAATTCAAATATGAACCGCTAATTGACTATTAACTCAATAGTATTATACTTGTCAATATAAGAGACATGGAAGGAGTGGTTGTATGGTGGGACAAAAGGCAACATTATCAACCACAGACCAGTGAAAAGCATTCACAGAGAGGGCACACACTCCTCGGATGCCTCCAAACGATTGTCTGTTTTCCTACAAGTGTCACAATAATATTTGTTTAACAGCTTTATCAACGCCGTGGTGATGCAATCAGAACCCGTTGTGGGAATTGATGTATGTGTCACAGCTGGCGTGCACTTTAGAGAGGCTCCTGGTAATCAAAGGCACAGCGTTGCCTTGACTTGTGCGAGCTGATATACCTGTACTGTATGGTATGCTATATTCCATGAGAGAGTCCCAGCTAGATCTCTTTGTAATGAGCTAATATTCTTGGAAGGTGCTTGAGAGGGGATGGGGCCTAATGGAGTCGGTACAAATGGACACGGAGCCGGGTGATAGACTGTGTCGGCCTGCATCCCCTGGGTCAATAGGACATCCCTCCATTGTTAGTGATCCACGCAAATAGACCCCCTGCTGACGCCACACGCTGGTCGGGCAGAGGTAAGGGGTTTCAGGGAAAAAGTCCAGGAAGCCTTTTTCTCAAGCTGTTATGACAACAGGGAAGTGTGTGCGTTTATACGTGTGGGGTAAGGGTTGCGCAAGCACACACTTGTATTCTTTTGATTAGTGGTACAAAAAGAAAGTAGGCATGCAATTATAAGTGTTGATGGCTCCCATACTTGTCGTTGATGATGGTGCAAATAACAGCCACCCAACTTGTAACTCTCTCTGTGACACACTCACAGTGCGGGCTAGAGGAAGCTCACATCCTTCCCCTAGGCATCCGGTGGGCCATGCCTGTTTAACCACAGTGACATGGTGAGGTATTGTGTTTGTTTGGCTGGCTGTTTTCCACCCTGAGCTCAGACAACTCCACGCAAGCTCTTAAGTGGAGTGATTTTCCAAGTTTTATAGGTATTGCGCAATCGGCACTTACATAACTTTTGATGTAGGCTGTGAAAGGCACAGAGCCAAAAGCAGAAGGAAATGGCTCCTAATCGCTGTGATTGTGTCTAAACAGCCCAGCTTACTTTAGATCAGCTCTCCTGATGCTTTAGATTAGCCATAAGACGTGAGATTCATACCAATGGTAGGGCCTTACATTTGCCTGTTTGGTGTGCTCCAGGGTTGAGCCAGGTGAGGAACCCCCTGAGTTCGCTCCTCGCCAGCGGGGGAGACGTGCTGCAGCAGCCCTGGCCCGTTGTGGACCCCGAGTACCTGGACACTCCGGACACCCTGGAACTCTCCATACGGGTAAGTATCACACCTTGCACACTTGTGTATTCTTAACATGGATTCTAAACAGTCACGTGCTGTTAAATTCCCACTCATCATGATATAAAGAACGCTACAGACTGTCTGTGTATTAATAGACACATGCTTGCTCCTTTCCCTCTCCAGTCTTCTCTAAACTCAACCGTCTTAGCCTCATGATTGCACTCAACGTCTGTAATTTTCAGGAGGCCCATGATTTCTGTTTGTGTGTGTGTTTGTGTGTATGTGCGTGGACCTACTGTGTTAAGGGGTTGTATTCAGGTTCAAACAGAAAAGTGTGCATGATTAGAGGCCCCAGCACACCAAAACGATGGCAGTCAAAGCACATTCTCTTCTCCCAACCTATCTTCTTCCCTCCCTCTTTCCCTCTCAACACACAATCAGTGAAAGCAAATGAACGCCTGTAATCATGAGTGTATTTAATAGAAATGAATACTCTGTGTGTGTGCGTGCGCGTGCGCGTGTGCGCGTGTGTGTGTGTGTGCGCGCGTGTGTGTGTTTTGGGCGTGCTTGTGTGTGTTTGCAGCTGTCTGGCGTGTGCACGCGTGTGTCCATTCGGAGTAAATAGCCAATCAGTGCACACTCCCGCTGCGCCGTCCGGGGTCATAGGTTGAGCTGCTCCCCGATCAAAGGGGTCCAGAAGTCCATCCTCAGACACAGCTAGCAGTAGACACTCGTCCCGAGAATACTCACACCCCCACACACACAGACACTAACAGACACACACACCTAGACGCACGTTCCAAATATTCTCAGTTAACAGGCAAGAGCAGAGGCTCCTCTCATGGAGCCTTCCCTCTGCCGTGCACCTTCCCCTGAGAGGGCAGGCTAATCCCCTGCACCACTCACCAAGGAGCTGGGATGAAAGAAGGACCTGTCAGATGACTGACATCACCTGCTTTTAGACTATGCCCCTGCCGGGACCCATTCTGCTGGCTCTGGCCGTGGAGCGCTAGAGGAGATGAGAGGAGAGAGCAATGAAGGATTAGCTTCTATTTCATCCCTCTCACCCTCTACGTTTGGAGTGTCTTCCTCTGACCCTCCCTTCATTTGCTCTGGTTTTCACAGAGAGAGACACTCCTATGATTTGGCTTATTGAGTGACATGTGGCCTGAAGTCTGCTGTATTTCGTCCACTCCCCCTCGTTGTTTCTTTCAGATTTTTTTCATAGACTTGGCCATTCGCGAGTGTGGTCTCTCCGTCACAGACACACAAACTTCTCAAATTCCCCTGACCCCTGTGGGCTGACGCTGCTTTTGGTTGCGTTCTGGTTCAGGCTCAATTTTTTTCTTTTTTTTGTGGTCCTCCCCACTCCTCTGTAGGCAACTTCCTTTGGCTTCTAATCAGTGCCTGGCAAGCTAATGCAAGCTGACTTAAAATAGACCGAATTTTATACACCCCTATAGCACATCCTAACGCACATTGATGAAGGATGCACACAAAATTCTAACATACATCATACAACCAGAAAGTAGAAGCAAAAAAGGTATCCACAGCATAGGAGAATGACATTTCCTTCTTCTAGCTTAACTACAAATCTGTTTTTAGACAGCACTGTTTATTCTTAGAGCGACAGTCTGCATGTTATTGACCTAGACTTAGGGAAGTATCAAACCATGTCCTTGACAATGTTATTAAGGACTGGTACTGTTGACAGAGAAACTGGATTAGTTTGTTTTATCAAAAATAATTATTTCTCTCCTCTCTATCACCTCCTTTCCCGATGACTGCCGGTAATCAGATAAACAACAAAGTGTGCGGAACATTGTCAATGCCTCGTCAGATTTCCCAAGATGCCGAGCAGGTCCAGCAGCTGGTTCTGGAGAGCCATCTTGGACAGCGTCTCCTTGGCGACAGGACTATCAAGAAGGCCATTCTCTCCCCAAGGACCGCACTAATTAACTTCCTCATCGATGAGTGATGTCACAAAAGGACAATGCTTTGTGAAAACGGGATTGGCTTAAATAACTGTCGGTCCAAGTCTAAATAACGTAGACTGTGGCTGACTTTTTTATGTTACAATTAAAACGATTATGTTGTTTGAACATATTAAGTCACGAGCACTTTTGTACAAATTATGTGAAATAAATTTAAACTTTTATTTTATTTGTCTTAATTGTGGTTCAAGATTTCATCTCACTTGTAGTTTTGGTTTTATTTTGTTACACATTTTTGAGGTTTTGTAAAGCCAAAACGAGCGCCTATCTGGCATAAGGTTGTGCTGTATGGATTTGTCAGACCCAGAGCTTTACACCAGCTTTGTTTCCAGGCGCCGGTGAGATTCCCCCCTTTGTTGATCACAGTTCCGCTGACAACCTCACGCAGGACTTCACACCTCTGCTGGCTCAGTCATGCACCCTGGCTTATCAGTGCCTGGTGGCTGCCGCTATCAGCCACAGCCCACTGAACGGTTTGGCCACAGCTCACTGGCAGTTAGGTGAATAAACAACCCAGCTTGGGTATCTGAAACAGAACATGATGGTCTGTTTGCTTTTAGCACGGCCATTATGTTCCGTGTCACAGGTTCCAGAGCCCTGATCATCAGCACTTCTATTTGAGGTGAGTGAGAGGCTGATGTGGGCAGAGCATTGACTTGCTTTCAACAATACTGTGCTTGATTAGTGATCTCCGTTGCATTTCAGTAAGCAGCGAAGCACATTATAACTAATGCATTCCACATTTAGCAATGCTGAGCTTGTGTGAGTCACCCAGCGGTCTTGTTCCTAACAGGACACTTGCTTCCAAAAGTAACACAGAAAAGGACTGATGGGCAGCAGTCTTATCTGTCAAGGCTGAGTAAGCTGGATGGATATGCAATGTGACGTGACCACATGCGAATTTTAGTGTTGGTCAATGCTATGTCATCACCAGGGCTGCCAACGCACATTTACGTCATGCCTAAGAATGTAATTTTGGTCATCACAATTCCCGTAAGTTGTTAAGATAGAATAACATTAACATCCATTTCAGATTTTTTAAGAAGCTTGAGAGCTGTTTGCATTGTCTGATGGTCTACAATGTTTATAAAATATGAAATAAGGAAACGGGTGTTACGAATTTGACACTCTCTTAACTACCCCCCCATTTCTAGTCATCCCACTGCTATCAGGTGACAGGAAAAGGCTCTCTTGTGAAAGACATAATAACAGGAAGAGCTTTCAGGATTTAGCTGGTGGAACAAGAGGCATGACTGTAATAAAGTAATCTGCATCCTCAGTGGAATCCCAAGAATATCTCTGCAGGACTAGTTTGATCTTAAATACTTTGAGATATATAGTTATGTAGCGAATAACAACCAGTCAATTTAATATTTTGGATTTAGGCCAGTTAAAAGAGTCTCCTCCATACTTTTTCCTTTGGCTCATGTTGTGTTTTCTTTCACAGTGATGAGGTGTGAGGGTATGGGAGATATGCATAAAATGTAAGAATTAACGGAGGTGGATGTGGAATTATGCACCAACTGACCCTTCTTTCAATAAATTGCCAGGTAGTCTAAATAGAATAGTACCAAGTCAAATTACTATAAACTCTTTTCAGGCCTCTACCTATACCAAGAATTATTCTTCATGGCCCCAAAGTCATCCGACACTTCTGTCAGCTCTGCAGTTTCCATGGCTACCGTCATCACTGAATAGGCTACAGTATTCTACTGTGACTCAATGAGCTCAGACCACAGTCCTTGTGGAAGTCCCATAAAAAGTACTGCACATCAATAGCCCCCCATCCCCCTCCATAAAACCGAACCAAAGGAAATGTGTGGAGGCAGTGGAGAGTGTATGGTCACATAGGCCTCTTTTATTGCAGAATAGGTTTTTTGATTCATGGCTTTGCTCACGAATGGGTACGGATTTCTTCCAAAGCTGATCTGGAGATTCGTTTAAGGCAGTTTGGTTGTCCTAGATATGCATTGCCTGTCCAGCATACACTGCATCATTTGCTCAATTTTTAATAGTGTAATGTTTTCTTGACAAAGACTTTGTGTAGTACTATAAATAATTAATAATCTGAATATAGTGTGTAACTTAATTTGTTATACATAGTATGACCTCACATTGAAGACCAGCAATGTCATAGATTCTTCTTTCTATTAATGAACACGTAATAACAAATGAATGAAGCCGTCACTTCAAACTGTTTTTCGCGTGCCCTCACATGAGTTTATAAATGAGTTATCCAATAAGCATGTATTCGGCAATTATAAAAAAACGGAGGCCAAGTCTACTCATGGTGTGCATTTGCATGAGAAAGCAATAAACCAGAACTTTGTCCTTGGGAAGATCACTGTGTTGTAGTGGCGGTTTCCTGATGTACAGATGGCAGTGGCTTATAAACATTCTGTTGCAATTACAAAGTCATTCCCCCACCTAAAGGCCTCATACTTCCTCTCTTCTGTTACAACTAGGACAATGGGACGTGACTACAGCAGACCCCACCTTAAAAACATTTAAATTATAGAAACATTTTACTGTCCCAGGTTTGTTTGCTGGGCCCCCTCCCGTTTTAATACTTGTGTGAAGCTCCTTCTTAAAGCTCTGACCATCTTGGTCAAACTTTCCAGCTAAGGTTTTCTATACACAATGGAAAGGAGGGGTGCGTGTTTCTATGAAGAGCGGCCCCAAGAGCCAACAGCACAACGTCTCTTTGCTGCATGTAGGAGAAGGGAAATATGTAACAATATCGTTATATTTAAAACAGTGTAGGGTATGTATAGATTTTTAGATTGACTAAACTCTAATGTGATTTTTTTTGTACAAAGGTTTATTTGCAAATTTACTGGATGAAAGGAATATAAAGTTTACAACAAAGTAACCTACGGCCGTATCTGATTAATGATTAACATGGACCACAGTTTTGCCAGATTCAATAAGGTACGGATTTGCTATTATGTAGGTCACTTTTTTCTGCCAAGAGTGGTTATATGCAGCCAGCGCACTAGGTGTCCGCCTGGATGGCACATTTCAGTGTTCACGCAACGGAATAGGGCACTGCGTCTTTAAAAAACAAACTGCGCTCCAAGTCCCACGGTCTGTTTGTCGACCCTATCTCTCTTTTAAATTGTTCACGGTTTTCGTACAATTCTTCGCCAAAAAAAGACGTTTGGAATATTTATATGACGCATAAATTATAACTTTTTTTGTGAGCGATAATTCGTTGCTTTGAAAGAAAGTTGCTGTGAAGAAAGTTTTTTTTGAATGGACGCTACCGCAGTGGAGAGCGCCATAAGTGGGGGTGGTTGGGAAGAGTGGACAGCAGTTTTGGATCGTACAGGCTGCCTGAGCGGACTCTAAAACCAGACAGCATCCTGTTGTGAACAGAGCAGGACGAGCCCGCGAAGCATTGCATTTCTTCGTAGACTTTTCATAAATTACTGGAAATAACCTCAGAAAGTTGTTTTGAGGGACACACTGTTCCTCGGCTTTTGGTCGGGATCCCGTGACAAACCGGGCACGTTTTGACAGTAGGCATTTTCTTTCCTCTCTCAAAAAGTTGTGAATTGAGTTTGGTTTCAAAATTAATAATTTGACAGTGGATATTTTTTCCCAAAGATCGCGAATTTATTGTGGTGTTCATTGTAGTTTTTTTGAGTAATTTTTTTTTATATTTTGCGAATAAAGTTTTTTTTTTATTTTTTAAATAAACTCCCCAAAAATTCCTTTTGGATGAATTGTATACCCTCCTGACTTTGTAATTGAATCAATTTAGTCACCATGGATAAATATGATGACTTGGGTCTTGAAGCAAGTAAATTTATTGAAGACCTCAATATGTATGAGGCGTCCAGGGATGGGTTGTTCCGAATGAGGAGGGATGCAGGGAATAACCCGGATTTTGAAGAGACCAGGAAAGTGTTTGCTACAAAAATGACAAAAATACACATGCAGAAACACCAAGAAGAAATGGCAAAGAATAACCTGGCTCTGAAAATGAACGGGGGTCACAGCAGAGCCGCAGACAACACGCTCTACACCAAAGACAGGCCGCCTATCAATAGCTACAGACAAGTGGGTGAGACGGCAGCCAAACCCCCCATGCTCTCTGGCCCGATGCCCAGCACCGTGGGTGTGAATCAATACCCGACCTATGACGGCCAAAAACAACACTCTGGCACTCAGCCTGAACTCCCAACTGGCAGGGGCCAGACATATGGCTACGGAAACAATTACGATAATAAGGAGTCTCATTCTTACCAGCACCACACCCCGAATCCCCCCAGCCCAGGAAACACATCCTACAACTCTCCCACACATGCCGGTCACCCCGCAAGTCCTTCAGCTGCTTGGTCACCATCATGGGGTAGCCTGCCTTCCCCAACATCTCCTGGAGCAGCTTCTGTGGACAGAACATCGCAACAGCACCTCTCGCCATCCCCTTCCCACCCAAATAATCTGCCGTCTCCCAGTTCCACTGGGGCTTCTCTGAACCAGGCTGTGACCCCGCCAGTACGGCATAGCCCACCCAGCTCTGAGACTGGTTCTGTCAGGGTACAATCTGGCCTCCTCCCTTCTCTGCCTCTGAGTGCCTTCCCTGGAGGATCTGACCCGTACCTGCAGCAGCAGCACTCTTCTGCCCAGCCTGTACAAATGGCACCTTACTCGCCATCCGCCATGTCTTTAAGACCCTCAGCCACCCAGGCTGATCCACGTCACAATGGCCTTGGTCTGAGCTCTGGGTCTCTCTGCCCAGCTCCGGGTGCTCCCCAAGTGGAGGTCCCCTCACCTATCTTGCCTATTCTTCCCTCTGAAACAGCCCAGCCCAGACCCCAGGCCTATGATTCTACTATGGTCTCTCTCCACCAAGGCTACGACCAGGTTCAAGGTATGGGCCTGAAACGCCAGGTTGCAATTGGGTTGCCCAACGCAGTGTCGTCTGCCCCAGAGAGTCTGGTGGCAGTCTCTGGACAAGGTTTATGCAATGAGGCTGAACCCCCTGGTCCACCTAGGGCTCTCAAGCTGCCCTGCCAGGCCCTCCATACACAGCCCTTCGAGCTGGGGCAGTCCACTGCTGAAATAAAATTAGAGGCCCTTACCAACCGTCTAGAAAAAGAGATGGATGCCCAGCCTAAGGCAGAGTACTTTGGTAAGTATGTTAACTCTGCCAACAAACTACTATAATTTTTCCCCTAGCAAGTTTCATTGACTAACGGTCAGTGGTGTAAAGTGTTGCATTTCATCTCTTCACCCTAGAAGCGTGTGTGTGCACTTTGTGTGTTTGTGTATTCGTCTCAAGATTAAGTACCGCCGTTGCGGAGGACAGCGTCTCATCAGTCCTGTTGGTGTTGGTGTGTTTGCCTTCCTCAGATCTTGATAGCACTGGCAGAAATCTGGGCTCCTTGGGCAGAAACAATTTAGCCCGAGGTCTTTCTCTTCTATCCACGGAATCTTGAGTGAATCATTGTCCAATTTAGTTTCATCCTCCTCTCCTCTAATCCTCCCCTTCTGCCAGCTCGTCTGCGTGGTCTACCGTAATAATAACACTCTCTGATAGTTCAAGCTGGGCTCAAGGCCAGCTAGGATGTCCTCTCACCTCCCCTCAGCTGCCACAAGCCCAGAGTATTACTGGGGGCAGGTCAATAGCTAAAGTCATTAGTAACAAGATATTGACAAGCCTTTTTCTGATCAGGGTGCCTTGCTTTGTCAGGTCTGTAAAAGCCACTATGTGTTGCAGTTCATTACCGTCATAGTAGAGGCGTTCCTTTTTTTCTCAGTCAAATGAGATCATCCAAACTTTCACATTCCTCTGTAAATATTATTTTCTGTGTATACCCATTATTACACTCAGATACACACACACACACACACACACACACACACACACACACACACACACACACCAGTCTAGTCTGTCCAGTGATAATATTATTAACAATCTGGTACAACCCTGTATACTATTGATGCACTGTTCACAGTCTTTGCCACAGCACAGATCCAAACCTCCATGTACTGTATGTAGCCTATCAATAAAAATGTTAATTTTTAAACTCTGTGTGACCAGTGATAAATATGAAGAAATATGTAGACTAATTTTGTATTGTGATTCAAAAGCAGATGTCAAAAGACATGAAGCAGGAAATAGAGCAAGAGGTAGGCCTGGAGGAGGAATGGTGCTTGTCAGCAAAAATATATTCATAAGGGCTTAGGTGCACATTTTCAAGTGTGTTTTATTAGAGCCTGTGGCAGTTGGCTTTAGTTGGACTGTGCAACTATTTTCTTAATCAGGAAATGAGTGTAACGGGGAAAAACAGAAGTGCTTGACTATCCCCCATGACGCAGTGTGCCAAGGTAGGCTGTTGTCTCAGTGCCCATGTGGCCTTCCAGCTCTGTTGTTGACACGGTAGGGATCATGCCTGGTTCACCCAGGTTGAACTCTGGGTTGAGTTACAGACCAGGGGGACACCATGGTCATACCTATGGTCCAGTGATAACCCTCAAAGTTGGGAGAAAGTTGTGGGCCGGGCCAGGCATTCAGCGGCAGTCGTCCGGACAGGACATCCAGCAAGCTGATATGTGATTTACCTTTTGAGCGACCGTAAAGCATCCCCCCTATCTGCTCGCTAATGGAATTTCCTGTTGAAATGTCACGATTGTAAGTCAAAGCCCCCCTCCCCAAAAGCGCCCCAGAGTGTTTTTTCAGTTGGTGTGTAAGAGATGTTCTGGGATGCATTATTGTTATCTGCAGAATCAAGTTTACACGCATGTGATGTATATGTCTCCTTTAAAAATCCTGCTGATTCTGATATAAAGTATGGAATCAATCACAACACAAACATGCACCTTCTAGGCCTATATAAGTACACATAGTACATTGTGACACGATATCTCCCACATATTCTGCATAAAGATTTTTTTGTGGAGTGAGACCACAGTTCATTTTGAGAAATTTTCATGCCACAAAATTGACTGCCTGATGAACACACGTACCGGTTTTGGCTTTGAATACAAAACAAAAATTTATCTCCATTTACATTACTGCTGTTTGGCACAGCTACGGTGTATCATTGGCTATACAAATAGATAGGTATGTTTTTCTTCTCACTTGTTGGATCTCTATACGTTGTATCCAGTTATGCACCTCTGGTTCAACACACACACACCAGTACACTATGCTTAGTGGCAGTGCTGCAGCTGGAGTTTCTGGGAAAAAGAATTTGTTGCCAAACGGCTGCACCAGGGGAACACAGAGGAATGTCTGGAAAAAAAGACAGGAATTTAAGGATGGGGAGATTATAAAGCGGGAGGGGTAGTCCCAGACTAGTTAAGGGGTGCCTATGGTGTGGTTGAATGCATGATTAGACTAGCAGAAAGATTTAGCACGCTCTCACGGAGACTCCTTTGTCTGTGCCTGGCTGAGAGCAAGAGATTGGTTTGAGATTTATTGGTGAGTGTCTGACAAGGAAGAAATATAGTAGTGGACATTGCCTCACACGCACACATACGCACACGCAGGCGCGTATACACACACACACACACACACACACACACACACATTCGTAGAGGTGAACATGAGTGCTGAGTGTTGTGTTTTGATAGGGTAATTGTATCCTCTGGCTGTTGACTGCATGACTTTATCTAAACTCTTTCCAGGGTTTATTGGCTTCTGCTCTGGCCCTCAATTAGGTATTGGCACTGAACCTGCAGGAAAGGCTCTGATGGGTGTTCAGGACTAGGGGAGGTTTGGCTGTGGCAGCGCATTCAACGGTGGCGATGATGTCATTTTAGGTGTGGTCACTGCTACTTTAAATATTAATCAATTTGCATTTTATTTCCAATAACATACAGTTTTAACTTAAACTCATGTGATGCACCCACATACACGCACAACATTTGAAAAACGACCTCTGTAAAAGTGATTTAGATTCCTTTTAGCAGATCTACGGGGTGGAAGGGATGGAACACTTTAAGACACTAGACTGCTGCCTCCCTCAGGCATTTCACTGCAAGCTGAATCTCCATAGCCCCATCAGTTGAATGAGATCCTTTGGACTTAATAGGTCTTGGTGTGTGAAAGGGCTCGTTAGAAGGCGATGGACTGTTGGTCCAGGGGAGAAGGAGGTCTGGACAGGGTTTTGACAGCTGGAGAAGGTGGAGGGGAGCGAGGGGGAGACGCTTTGGCTCTGTGTTATAATTCTCCTCCCCTTCTCCCGACAGCCGTTCAAATAAAGCGTTGCCCTCAATTATCACAGTGTTTTGGAATATTGGACCCTGGCCAGATACGTATTTCTGGTTGCCCAAACCAATTGGGGAAGTTTAGAGTTTTACCAGAGCTAAGAATACTTATCCTAAACAGGAAATGTATTTTAGTGCTGCATTTGTACCGCTCCTAGTACACAAACAAAGTAACTCTGAAAAGACGTCTATGAAGGCTGGTGTTGTGTGAAGTGAATCCAGCCATATCTTTCTCTAGACAAAGTCTATTTGAAGAGGCGGTGGTAGTGTCTACCTGCCTGCTCTGGTGTTGGTTGTACAGGGATATAGCGAGAGATGTGAGGGCCAGATGGTTGTGAGCGTCGGGGGACGGCCGATCGTTGATATGTGAAGAAAAAGCTCCATTTTGTTTATTGAAGTACCGAAGGCCGGAGTGGGAAAGGCAATGGAGTGTTTCATTATATGGAATAAAAATTACAGTATCAGTGTGCATGTAACCTCACTTCAGAATCTAATAACTACAGTTTTAGAAAGTTTACGAATTTCAATTAATAGCAACTGCTTTACCCTGACCTTTTATTACATTAAATCACTATTCAATCGGACTTTCCACTTAAATCCCTCATAAAAGTAGACAAAGCGCCTGTTGGCTTGTCCTTTGATGGAGCATTAGATTCCATTTGATTTGATTTGGTGGAAAGGTTAGTTAAATTAGGTATCTATAGCCCTGTTTTATATTGTATTGCAGTACGCTGTGTGAGGTCAACTCATGCTTGGAATTGGTTGTTATGTGTGTGGCAACGCTGTGTGTTTGGGTAGGAGGCAAACGCGTGATGTTTGCTGGATGACTGGAGAAACAGAAGCTCCTTTGTGACAAGGAAGGATAGTTTGGTGTAGAGTGGGCTGGCGTTGGGATAGGCTTGGGCTAGGCCAGGCTGGGCTGGGCTCCTCTGGGCTGGAACGTTTCTCAAACCACAGGCGGTCTCCCAGATTGCTTCCTTTGGATGAATTGACGCCATATGATAATGTCTTGTCTCTGTTATTGATTAATTCTATTAGACTCCTCACCAAGTTAACTATTAGTAGATTAGACACTGATACACAGGTACACAAACACACAATGTGTGCTCGTGCTGCAGCATTTGGTTGGAACACTTACATTTTGATCACCCCTTTTAAAAGACAGGGTTCTTAGTTCCTTGAAATATATTTCTCTGTTTAATGTTTACTTCTGAACTGAACTGAGGACTATCCGACTGCTCCTAATGAATCCCGATGCCTGAATCCTAATGCTGCTGTATTCCCACACACCTACTGTCTTATTTGGTCTGGGTCCGTGTATTACATCATCTGACCAGTGTCGTTGTGCTTCTGTCCTGTGTTGCAGGCAACTGTGTGAAATGCAACAAGGCAGTTCACGGGGCCAGCCAGGCTTGCCAGGCCATGGGCAACCTCTACCATGACAGCTGTTTCACCTGCAGTGCCTGCAGTGAGTATTTAGCCGCTACCCCGTCCACCACCGCACGCACCTCTGAGGGAACGTCTTTCCCTCACCTCCCTGTCGTTCACGTCTTCTCTGTCTCTAAACCTGCCTCCCTCATACTCTCATTCACGCACATATTACATTAACTCACTACCTCACACTCTTCCTCGCTTAGCCCCTCAGTGACTAAGTCTTGTCAGACGCTCACCACAAGCCCCGCCGCGTACAGGTCCTGTCTGCTCCAGTTGTTTTGTTTGTCCATCTCCTCTTTGTGTCGATTGGAAGTGCCCCTTTTACACTCACTCTGTTATCCCCTGCCCTGAGCACAAACACAATCGGGAGAGGATTACAGCCATGTACTAGTGGTGTTTGGTTTCTGGGTGTGTCAGTCAGAACCTCGGCCCACACAAAGAGCACAGCGCTGGGGGAACACACAGAGAACAGTATGCTGTCTGGGGGAGGTGCATGCTGTGGCCTCATGGCTCACTGACTCAGCCAGTTATTCATTCATTTTTGAAAGTCTTGGTGTTACTCTAACACAGACCAACCATAATGTAGTAGTTTTGAATCGCATATTTTTCACAGCATTCACTGTGAATGATTTAACTTTTGCTAAGTGCCAAAAGGGATTGGTTTCCTTAGCGAGTTTGGCTAAGCTGTTTAGTAGTGCTGGCCTCTGATCATATGGAGGGCGTCTCTCCGGTCTCATGACATCACTGGAATTCCGAAAGCCCTTTTTCTCCCAGTGTCTGTCTGGCATGGATGAGTTCACTAATTAGAATCTCTCCCCCAATTAGTGGATGCTGGTTGGATATGTGTGGCGCCAGACTGACCCTTGGCCGGGCCCATAATACAGCATTGTGAGGCTTCACCTTTAACCTCTGCAGTAAGGCTTCAAGATCTCTGATTAACACGACGTTGTTGTCCTCTATCTGCCCGCCTATAGAGACTGGCAGTGTGGGGCAGTGTGTGTTTGTCTGGATGGGGATGTGCACTTTGGGCATAGCAAAGGCTACCACAGAGGACGGTATAGAGAGTCTGATGTGTACATTTGGGAGGAGGTGGCGGGAGATCCACCGCATACCTCTCATACCTTCCACCGTTTGATGGCACAGGAGTCCTGCTCACTGCGCCAGGGCCCCAGGGGGAGAAGTTCCCATCTGGGTAGGAATGCAAGTATAGGGGGCCTCAGGAGGTTGAGCCCCAGGGATACACAGGAGGGTGTTATGTCAGCTGGCCCCAGTGGGAGAGTATGGCAGAGGGTAGAATAGGGGCGCCATTCAGGGTAGACTTCACTGCCACACAGTCCAATATGAATACATATTTACATGCACGCTCGCACCAACATACACTGGCCACAGTGTAGTTAGTCAGCCACCTCCATTCTCCCTCTTAAAGCGCCATGTCATGACAGCCTTCACGCTTGTTGAGTCAACTTTTATAACCAGATTGTTTACGACGCTGAACAGAGAATGTTCTCATGCACCCTAAAGGTGCCTGGGAGCTAGGCCAAGGAGACAGGAGAGCATTCCTAGTGGCATGGAGCGCTCCAACTGCATGCCAGAAATTCAAGGTTACATTGCAGGCAGGGGTGGCTATACATTGAGCAAATCACTGACTGTTTGAAGCTGTCTCAGGCAAGCCTCTTCGAGAATAGCAAAGACGAATGAAAACAGTCCAAAGCTACAGCAAGCTTCTCAAAGACATGCTGTAGATTTGAACTTGTTTGTAAAAGAGGGGGAGCTGACTTCTGAAAGAGTAACCTGCCCAAAAGAAACATGTGGACAAACGAGTGCAGAGGACCAGGGAAAGTGGAGGAAAACAAGAAGGTCATAGTATAAATCCTTAGTAGGACTTACAGTAAAGCCCACAGGAGACAAAGGGTTAGAGGAGCGTTTTTATCTGAACCACAGTCACACTTGATGCCTGGGAAACTATAAAGTGAAAATATGATTTGCTCACTTCTGACACTTTATAGGCGTAAGATCATAAATGGAAATGTTTTATATTCCAGCATTATGACTCTTGTCTCATTGCTGCGTCCAGACAATAAGGACTCTGTCTCTGTAGTCTCCCTAAAGCACAGTCACATTCTTCTTTTATTATCAGCTCTCAGTGGAACTTTATTTGCCGTGATTTGATCATGCTGAAAGTGACCAGCCATTGGTGGGGTGTTGAGCGATTGGCCGAGGCGTGACGGGGTTGCCGTGGGAACACAGGCCTGGTTGTTGTTGGGCAGGCTGCCAGAAACACAGAGATCCTTACCTGTGTTAACCCGCCGCTCAGAACTTCAGCACCCAATAGCTTGCCAATCAGGTGCCACTGGAGAGCACAAGCAATAGTTCAGATTGGCCATCGGTGAGCAGGATAGGGGGGTTTGCGCCACTTTAACCCTGAGCTACACCAGTTGCTGTTTGGTCCTGTTTACCTGAAAAATCAGATTGGTGTGATTGAGTCTTATGCATAAGAGAGCAGGAACCTACTTAAAATAACCTCACTTTAAGGCATCGTTGTGTTCTTTCCATGACACCAGGTTTATGGCACGTGCAAATTTCCCTTTTTTTATAAATCTAAACAAGTTCTGGTATATCAAAATGGCCGATAATTCTTTTTTTTTCAATAGTTTGAGAAAGGATTGCCATTTTATGTTGAGGTCCAACGTATCCCATGATATGATCCTTTGCTTACCGTCTATTATTATTATTATTCGTATTAATAAAGATGTGTCCAAATCTATCAGATGTTTCAAAGACTGTTTTAATTAGAAAATGGTCTGCTGTGTTCTTCTATCCCTCAGGTACTTAGCATTTTCCTGAAAGGGAAATAGTTGTCATTCTTCCTGGGTGTCTCGTACCTGAGCCCTGACTCCTGACTTTAATTAAACTGTTATCTTCCCACGAGGCTTTCAGCCCTGCCTCTCCTTCACCGAAAAGGGTCAGGAATGTGAGAAAAGTCTGCTCGTATCCCACTCTCATCACACATTTTTCCCCTTTTCTTCAGCAGCATGTCATTTAGTATCAAAGGGTCTATTCTGTACCTTAGGCCAATTACAAATCTATGCGTTCCGTAGATATTCTTTTTTGAAAGCCATTGTTTTGTTATTTGGTTGTTTCCCATCAAAGATTTGAGTTTAAATGTGAATTATCAGATTGTCGGCCATTATGTTCTTTTTACTATACATGTTTTAGAAACGATTGTTTTAAAGTCTTGCGTGTTTTAGTCTGACGGCAGGTATCTAGGTACAGAATATCAGCAATTGCTTAGAGGATTTGCCCATTTTCCTTGGCTTTTGGAGAATTTTCATAAGAGGGTGAAGGCCTTTGTCACTTACGGCATATGAGTTCTTCAAAAACCTTATCAATTCAGTATTTTATGGTGCATATATCTAACCCATCTTGAAGATACAGTAAATGTTATGATGAAGTAGCTCTTCCAATATGGATAAGACTTAGTTGTATATCTTCTAATTTGTTGAAGCCTTTTCCCTCAAGTCAGCTTATTGGCTCAGCCTGTCTGTCTAAAGTTCTAGACAAAGACCCAACACCGCATATATGATCTCTATCTGTCATATATGCAGCAGGTTGGTTGTATAGTCTGGAATTGTGTAAACTCCATTTAGAAATATTTGATTTTACTAACATTCCCAGTAATGAGGGATGATCATATTGTGCTAATCCTTTCATATTTGTCAAAGCTTGCCTTTGACTGTGGCTGCAGCGTTATGAAGAAGGCTCTCATTCAGCGGGGTCAACCCACCACTGCCCCTGTTGTCCCCTCCCTCACCTCCCCTCTCAGAAAATGTGTGGAATGTTCTCTCTTCCTGTGGGACCCGGGCTTAAGGTTAGGCTTTGTGGGGATTGTATGTGTTGTGCTACGTGTGTGTCTGTCTACAAGAAGCCGGGCAGACAGGGTTTCGACAGACAGGAAGCGCTCTCAGTGTGTTAAATGACGCTGAGGAGGTCATAAAGAAGAACGGTTGTTTTTGAGGGCCTGCCACTGCCACATGAGCCGTTAAAGATGACTGTTTAATCAGTTACTCCATATTGGGTCATTTACTTCAATCACAATTGTGATTGTGTGTAGTTGTGGCAGCAGTGCCGGAGCCAGATGTGTCCCCGGTTTCTTCAGTAGGCTGCCTTGTCTCTCATTGAGATCAAATCCAGCAGCTTCTGGTCGGCTGTAAAGCTGTTTATTTAACTTGTGTGTCTGGTAATTAGCAAGGCCTAATGAATTCTGGTGCACTGGAACCTTTGAACCACTATAATTGACCAAGTTGCCTCTTGCAATATAAATGATATGAGTGGCATATTTTCCTGGAGAGGGCCTTATAATGATTTTCCATTCCATTTTCTAGCTCTTTCTCTATTGCAGTCTACAAGTAGCCTGCACATTTTTATTACAATGTGTTGATAGGCCTCAAAGGCTACATGTTCTGTTTTAAATGCATGTTTTGTAAACAACCGGCAATGCTTTTCTTTGTGTTTCCTCAGGTCGAAGGCTGAGGGGGAAAGCATTCTACTATGTTGGAGGAAAGGTGTTCTGTGAAGAGGACTTTCTGGTAAAGGACAATTAAACACAAATCACCCCAAAGGTTCTTTGATCATTTTCCCAAAAATTTAACATGCATTTGTTTACTTGTGAAAGTGAGCCAACAACGTAAGACTTTAATTAGGTACATAGACTAGTTCCAGCTCCAGAACCTCATCCAGTGATTGTAGTTCAGTTCTTATCCTGGGGTTGGAGAAGGAGCGGGTTCAGTATTTGGAGATAACTCGACTTTTAAGAAGCGAGCCTGTCCTATGGTTACCCCAGGTTTCCGCCCCAGACAAAAGCTTTGTATCTAATAAGTTCCATCTTGTGTTCGGTTTTCTTGATTTAAATCAATTGATGTTGCTGTCGCTCAACCTCTCACCACTTCTCATTGTGTGGTTTTACTCTCCGTTTCACTACTTAATTATACACATCCCAACCCCCAATTAAAGTCAATGTACTATGTGCATTCCATGTCTTAAGGCATTATAATTGATTTGGGATCCCTCTCATACCCTTGAGTTCTCCCTGTGACTCATTCTGTGACGGATGAAGATTAGGGACAGGAAGGGAGACAAGTATTCCACATCCCTGGAGGATTGATGAAGAATAATCATACTGACGTTGAGCGCAAAACAAAAAAAAACTCATCATATGTTTGACGATGGAATTTAAGCTAATCATTTAAAAATATATATTTTTTTAAATAGACGGAGAAGGTTTTGTAAGTTGACTCAGGAAGGGGACATTTTAACAGCTGAGGTAGTCATTTGTGATTATTCAGATGCTTCAAAGCAGTTTGTTTTGGTTGATTTTGACTTAGGTGACAGTTTCTTTCCATTTGTTTCAGTACTCTGGATTCCAGCAGTCAGCAGACAAGTGTAATGCATGCGGACATCTGATCATGGATATGGTGAGTGTGCATTAATGGGCCTGAGGGTTATGCATGTTTGGTTTCAGAACCAGATGCCTTCACCCGAAACTCTGCCCCACCCGGAATGAGCTTCCTGTGGGCTCATCTGGATAAAAGCTTATAAGGAAGTAGCAATTTCAGGATGTTGCTCACTAACACACATACACACACACGCACGCACACACGCACGCACGCACACACACACACACACGCACACACACACACATGTTACACGGTACATCCACTAAACCTACTAGACATTCATAATATTTAATAATAATTTATCACATGTAGTTTTTCTCAGGACTCACGCTTTTGGCTAGCCGGTTTAAGACGTCACCTATCTCTGTATAGATCCTTCAGGCCTTGGGAAAGTCCTACCACCCTGGCTGCTTCCGCTGTGTCATTTGTAATGGGAGCCTGGACGGAGTGCCCTTCACTGTCGACACCGAGAACAAAATCTACTGCGTCAAAGACTACCACAGGTGGGGAGTCACAAGAAAATGAATAGCCAAAGGTCACTTTTAATTGTAGCCTTATGCTTTTACTATTTGTTTTATAGACTGTATTCACAACAAAGCCCCTGCGGATCTTTCTCTGCTGTAGCGGGATACAGTTGCGTAGAAAGCCATCTTGAGTTTCTCCCTCCCTCAGGGTCCGCCACGTGTGGTGGACACTTGAGAGGCATTCCTAGGGATGAGACGAGGGTAGTGGTAGGAAGATTAGCCTCCAGTTAAGGGTATGAGGGAGTGGCGAGTGGCCACTGCACCCTCAGCGAAACACAACACATCACACGGAATCAGGCAGCATGGTCACACAGTGAGAGTGAGCCAGTAGGTTAAGCGGTAGCGACAAGGCCTTCAGCATGAACAATAGCAACGCTGTGTGAAAAGGCCAGGGGGTTTCTTACATTGACTGCAGACTGGGGATTATCACACACAATTCAGTTGATGTTGATTCAATCACTTCAATAGTGCTCCAGTAGTCCATGGAAATCAAAAATATTTCAAAACCAGTTACAAGGGACCATAGAATAAAGTGCCTTTTTACAAGTTTTACTGGCATTTAAAACCACAAATTAAGGAATTTACTTTTTCTTTTAGTACAGTATTGTTTTCTGTAAAAGCAGAATTTGAGGCCCCTTATATTCATCCATCCATCCATCCATTATCAGAACCGCTTATCCTATGCAGGGTCACGGGGAGCTGGAGCCTATCCCAGCTGACTTCAGGCGAGAGGCAGGGTACACCCTGGACAGATCGCCAGTCCATCGCAGGGCTAACACATAGA
>JAVQJS010040635.1:0-10016 GCA_036024795.1 Galaxias rostratus
TGAGTGTGTGTGTGTGTGTGTGTGTGTGTGTGTGTACCTGTGTGTTTGTGTGTGTTAGATATAGAGAGTAAGTGAGAGAGAGAGAGAGTTAGAGAGAGAGAGTGAGCGAGAGAGAGAGAGGGGGGGGGTAAAAATATGTGCATGTGCGTCTGGGGAGCTGTGTGTGTGTGTGTGTGTGTGTGCCTGAGTGCAATTCGGTGTATATGAGCGAATGGTTTATCTTATATATATATATTATATTTTTCATTTTCCTTTTTTTTCTTCTTCTTTTTTTCCTGTGTGTAAATTTTAGCTGCAACTTCTATGAAACTATCCCAGCTCCAACTATCCCAGCTCCAACTATCCCAGCTCCAGGAGTGCATTTCCAATTTGCCCTGCAGTCTATTAGCCCTCCATTTCACTTACCAGCACTCTAATGGATGTTGACATCAAATCTACTCTACTTGCAAATCCGAGGGTGCATCTTGTACAGATAAGGTGGGAGTCGTGGCACCTAGTTGAAGCTCCCTTTGTGAATCGGTACAACAGCAGTAGACTACTATAACTGTGGATGTCAACCCTATAGGAAGTTATTAAGACAGGGATTTTACGGTTAGAACTGAGCTGGCCAAGGACCGATAGATTCACGTACCACATTCAGGTCCCTCACAAAGAGCAGAGAATTGGACTTAACTCAGCAGGGTCAAATTGGATATTTAGGTCATGGTTTAGTTAGAAATCCATTTGGGCTTTCATCCGCTCTAAGCGTAGTGTTAACATGTCGGGATTAGGGACGACTAAGTCACGTGGGTGTTTTACTGCAGAATGTTACACATATTCTGATCCTTTTTTCAACTTTGGGAAGTTCATAATTGTGTTTTGAGTATAACTTGACCATGGACTGCTGACATGCATTGTCTGATATCCAAAAGAACCGTCAAGGTTAAACTTTATCCAACACATGCATGGAATTCAGTATTTTACTCATGATCATCCATGTGTGAACAATTTAAGATACGTCAGTCTTATTAAATAGGATCCTTCGCTTTTGAAGCTCAATGTCTTACCACAGTCATAATCATGGGAGAATCCTCTCTGTATAGTCTCCTTCTTTGTAATTCACACTATGAAATGTTTATGCGTGTCATGAGAGCAAAAACCCGCAGACGTTATTAATAATGCCTCAGAAATTAATCTTTAAACTGGCATGTTCTAATTAGAGCCGTCAAAATGTATCAGGGTTCAAGACAAAAGGACATGGTGGAACGGCGTTTTGTTGTTGTGGTTCCCTCTGACCTTTGGAACAGACTCCCAGAGGAACTATTTAAAGCGTATGTCCGTGGATTAGTCTCAAGACATGAATGTTAAAAAATTGATGAACGGATTATGTGCTTTTAGGTACGATCATTTATTAAGTTCGAACCTTTTCATGTAATGCTACGTAAAGTAAAGTATAAAGTGTACATTTCAGTTGGTATTCAGTGTTCTTTCATTTGGAACATGATTAATTGCAATTACTGTCTGAAATATTCAAATGGGAATTTTTAATAAGGCGAGGTGGGAAGACAAGTTCATTTTGTGATTGATTTATTTTTGTAACGTCTGATCATTGTGAACGGTTATGGACTTGAGCAGTGGAAAAGAACATGTTTGCTCTCATCTTGTTTTTAATCAACATTTATTTTTCTCCCAAAACAGCTGTTACTCCTGGAGTGGAGGCAAATGGGAAGGGCTTGGCTGACTGCTAGGACCTTGGCTATAAAAAAAAGCAGTGCAACTGCATAGGAGATGCAATGTGTCTTTAAAAGACTGGTAATACCTTGCATTAAATATTTAAAAGGTAATTTGCCTAAAAGTCTGAGCATAAAAAAGTTTTATTTTCAAATTAAATCTGACCAGAGCCAAAAGCAGTTGGAGGCATAAAATATATTCAAATGTAAATGCATTATAATGCATCATAATATAAATGCCTTATAATTAATTTAGAACCACCAGTGCAATTTTAAGAAAAATATGTGTGCATGTGCTCCTGTGTAATTTACAGGCAATTTGTGAATATTTATGCAGTGTATATAGAGAAATCTGCATAAATTGTGCGTGCGCCCGCGTGTGTGTGCGCGTAATTAACTAAGGACAGATCTGCATCTGTTAACTACTGTAATCAGCACATCAAGGCCACACAACGCGCAGCCTGATAAACGAGTCTCCAGATGCGTGTGAAGTCTTTTTCCTCAGCAGTGAAGAATGCCGGGTCTCCTACTACTTCATCATGAAGGAGTCGACGCTGACAGGAAGCCCTCCTGGACGAGACGTGGGGGACGGCCTGCCTGCTCTAATTAGAATGAATAGGGATGGAGGGGAGCGGAGGGGAGGGGAGGGGGGGTAAGGAAATGAGCCATCACAACACAAATCAGTTTTTTTTTATGGATCACTTATCCACTGCTTAAACAGGTCAGGCCTACTGTGCCTTTGTTTGCACTCTGTCACAGGAAAACAGAGGGCACAGTTTGAATGCACAACGATAGAGTCAGTCCAGGAAAGGGAAAAATTTCAAAAACAGCGATACAAACATAAAAGACAATGTGGGACAGTAAAATGAAATTTTTAAAGCAATCTATGGCCACAATCAATCAGAATGATTGTGGATCTTTCACCCTGGTATCATTTGAAAATGTATTACTGTAATATCTCTTAAAATTATAATAATTATAATTAAAATAATAGTTATAACAATATAATTTACAATAATAACAAAAAAAATAAGCAACAGAACGAAATGCACCACTGCTCAAGTGCTTGATTGGTCATCGGATGGGTTAGCATCTGCAGTAGAATTGGTTATACCAGCGAGTGATGCATTGTGGGATTACGTATGACTGCATTCAGGTAACGGGAAATGAACTGCGTCCTGTTTTCCTCCCTATGCCTGACACGCTCATTACACAGCTATGGTTGAGCGGAGACAAATGCAATCTTTATGGAAATGCGAGCTGCATAGTCACGAGAAATAGGCCTCGTAGAATACGATGTGATCCGCGATGCTTAACAAGGGGTGCATTTCACAGTGGAGTGACCCGGAGTTACTCTCAAGGTGATGGATAACTCGAAATCAAGGTGATGCCCGACTGACGGGGACTCTCACGGACTTCATCAGAGAGTCGGGCCGTGGACACACGCGGGTACTTTTTAGCAGCATTACAGCGTACTGATCCAGCCACTGCCTCGACACGGCACTCATTCCCATTGTATTTTGGACAACAGGCAAGAGAAGCCAAGTATAATCTTAAAGTAATTGAACCTGTGTTTGCTGTTTAGATGCTTGGACAGAGTAAAGCTGTACTCTTCATTGGCTGTCTGCTCTGTTACTGCAGTATTTGTCCGGTTGCGTTCATCCATCCTTGCATAAAAAGGTATATAAACCAACATGTAGGCGTAAAGTAATAAAGAGTGATTAACATGTAAAGACCCGCGTGGATTTAAGAAACGTTGAATATGCATGTACGACAGACACTGCATACACTCTCGGGGAGCACACGCTATGGCGAAAATCATGTGACGGACAATGAATGTATGCAATTTTATAAACAACTCTCTTGCATGTGTCAGAACACTTTATTTACCCTGAGGACAATCCAGAATACAATATTGTCGCTCTGCTTAAGCACAAATAGAGCCTACTCCAAGGAACATTGCTAATCCTGGCCACAACAATTCAAATCAGGACTCAGTTGCATATGAAAGAGACTAATCAATAACACAATCATAGTCAAATAATTGGCTTTGCACCACATGCTCCTGTGTTCTTTTGGATTGTCCAATGTTGTTCGTTCTTACGTTACGTGTGCATTTATTTCAGGAAACGTGTTTTTTTTTTGTGCTTCACCTTTTTACAAATAAGCTGCTCCTCGCTCTGTGTGCCAGTAGAATGTTGGGTAGGAGTGGATTTATTAGGCAAACAAAACAGGAAACCTCTGGAGAAATAAACGGGAAATTGATCTAAATAAATCTTATTAGTGGGGAGTGCGTTTGAGCTCCATAAAAAATCCTGCTGGTGCCGGTGATTTAAATCAGCCGTTAGGTCGCTGACAAAAACGCTACTTTGGCATAAATCAGTTAATAAGAATCCGGGACACTTAATAACTAGGCTCTCAGAACAGAAGTAAATGACAAAGAAATTAATTGGAAATGCAGTATAGATGTGTTAGGGAAGCAAAGAGATATTTCTTTGCTGTGCAGAGCTAACGTGTTTTCTCATAACACTGCTTGTGGCCTCCATAGTTCATCCTTAAGACTTGGGAAGGTCACAATATTCTTGTTCAATACAAATCCCATGGATCAAAGATAGAATGTAATTTGTCAATGTCACCCGCAAGCATTCATAAATATGTATGTGCGAATACTGTACATGCATGCGGGGAGTTTGTGTTCAACCAAAATAACTGTGTGCCAGTTTCTTATACATAATTGCAAAGAAATAGCATAACATGGCAGCCACAAGAGAACAGCAAAACCAGGAAGAGAGATGTTTAATGTTTCATACAGTAGCTCGTTTCATAAGAAGTTAACCCAATCAAAGGGGTCAAGGTACCTTTGTCTAGGTTTACCTCAGCGTTTCCAAACTACTCTGTAAAGATTCCATTGTCGAGACGCAAGGGCGGTTGAATCTGGGGTTTCAGTAAAACAATCTCCAGGCGTACATCAATTTAACTAATAAAATGATCTACACAAACAACAACCATAAACTTCAGAGAACCAAGAAACACCAAGAAAGCTCCAACATTACTTATGACTTTGTAGTCTGGATCATTGGTGTGACTACTCCAAATGTTTAATATTAACTCATGTCAAATCTCATTAAGAATGCAGAAACGGTTTGGGCCCAAGTTGACTAGCTATGTATCTAGAAAGGTTTGCAAAACAAGGCAACACTAGAAAAAGCAAGGGATGTATTGAAAAATATGCCAAATACTAGTAAGTACTAGTAAACAAAAATAAATCACACAGGCTAACTAATTTACTCAGACATCCTGTTTTCCAAGCCCCTATAATGAAACATTTTCAGCCTGAAGGTACTGTTTATAAAACAGCTTATTTACGTCAGCTACTTCTTATGCTGCCCTGTAAACAATCTCTCCTCACAAGGTTACAGCCATTAGCCAACGACTGCACCAGAATTAACAATCCGGATACATAGCAGCCCGTTCCCCTTCTCTGTTTAAATTAGCCCACAAATTAAACACCCTGACGACCTGCAAAAACCAATTATACCCACCTCCTTGATAGCGAAGAGTAATGTCTTTGTAAGGAAGTCTATTTGTCGTGGCCTTCTTTACACTAATGTCCCTGTGTAATCTCTTTTGTGCAAAACGTTTTACCCAAATCACTGGCTTCTCGTTTGCCTTACGTCTTTGAACACGTGATTGGTTCGAGTTGTCCACCTTTGCTCACTTTAGTTTTTCCAGTCACGCTTTTCTCATCACACCTGTCGAGTGACTATCTCCTCGCGCATGGGAATTGTCGGCGTCCTCCGTGACAGTGATCGTGACATGTAAACACAAACTAGAAGACGAAGGTTATGCTCTGTACGCGAAACGAGAAGCGCAAATGCCAACGTGGCAACATGAAATCGCCGAGCATTATACAACAGATTGTGGGAGCGAGCGTGTTAAACACCACGAGGAAGCAAGTATCCTCGTCTTGTGAGGGAGACGGATTATATTCAACGCTTTGACATTTTCCAGATGGCCTCTGGCTGCTTGATTGGTCTGGTTTCCTATCTGCCAAAAACTAGTTGGAAGAGAATAGATTTGAAGGGAATGAAACGGGAATTAAAAATAAAGAAGAATTAGAAAATAAAAAACTAACAGGGGAAAGAAGGAAGGCACATCATCTATCAACATTAACATTGAAGAGGCAAAGGAGCGTGATAAAGAAATGTTCAGATTCAAAAATATAAGCACATCTTCAAGTTCCCAGGGATCTCCAGCTGGTTTTGAACCCTGTATTCCTGTGAGTGGGCCCAGACTGCCTTGGTATACCTCGCTTTGTTGCTTTCTTAGCACTTAGATGCAGACGTGGCGGCGTTTATTCTGCATTCAGATCAAGGTGTACAGCTGTGTGTGGACTCGCTAGAACACTTTGAAGATGAGAGAGAGAAAGAGACATGCCATTATCGTTCACCATGAGGGAGTCTCTGCACACACAGACCCTAACCAAATCTGCTTCGGTTTGCAAGTAATGAACAACACGCAGACAGCAGAAGTACATGTTTATGCCCTTAAAGAACAGGAAGAGAGTTGCTTTTCACTTTTGCTGATCGAAGTGTAGATATTTCTGCTGCACTCTTTTGTGATGTCTGATAAACTCTTGAGTGAACATTACTTTACAAGCATAGTGAAAAAAAAATTTCGGACAACTTGGAACATTGTTCATTGGCCTTTTTCTTCATGTTATAAAAAACAATTTCACATCAAAATATGCTGAAAGATTAAATAAATGTGTGCCATACCGCATTACATTTTCTGATGGGGTTGCATTTGTTTTATTTAATGTGTGCACAAATTGCTTTGTTTCCATAGAAACGTCAAACTGACCTTCTAACAGTTAGGTTGATGCATTTAAAGTGTCCGAGGTGCAAACATTTGTCTCCCCCAGGACCCTACCCTAGATAAAAAAACATAAAGTATGTTCCCTTTTCTTCTACAAAGTATACATACATAAATAATTGAATATGTTGAATATGAAATGACTTCGAAATAGGGAGATCTCTTCAGTGGAAATCCTTTCCTAACCAATGACAAAGGGTCAAATAAGAGTTAAAGGTCAAAGAAAGGCTCCAATATAAAATGATGGTGGAGTAGGGTGTCGAACTAACCAAATTACTGCAAACCAATGATCGTGGTCTTCTCACACAACCCAATGTTCAGTCAGAGTTTACTCTTATATAAGCATTTGGAATTTGACAAAAGTCTATTTTTGGCTGAAACATTTTAAGACGGGCAATGCTTTATGAAATATATGCCACTGGATAAATATGAAATAGTTTTGGACACAAAGAAAACTGCTCCTTTGTAAGGTCAACACATATTACCCATACCTCAGAAACGATAAGGTTGTTGCGATGATAAACAAAAAATTCTCCCTCTTTTTTTTTTCTCTATAGATTTAGAGTTGACCAATTATGAGCTTAAACTGTTTAGCTGTTCATCCACCCTCTCTGTCTGCCTCGCTACAGCCGCCTTCCCACTTTCTTGTTCACGGCTGAGAAGGGAACAGCGGGATTCACAAGCAGCAGACCTGTCCCTCCAAGCACTGCGAATGTTCTCTGTAAACTCAGTGGAACTCACTGAGATTGCTTACGCCGTGGCACCTCTCGAGAGAGAGATAAGAAAGAGAGGGAAGGGCAGAGACACATCCACCGTGTCATTTACCTTTGGATATATTTGTGTTTGTTGCCTGGGCTTATTAGACTCTGTGTGCCTCACTTGCTCATAACGTAGGAAGCTGCAGATGCTCCCCAAAAAAATAATAAAAAAAATGGAATGAGTTCATGTTGAGTTTAATTCGTTTCACACAGCCCAGAACGATTCGGTTTAGGAGATTGTCGCGACGTTGAGTCTTTTATAGAGACTGTCTGAGTGGTTTGTGTGTGATGCTATTAACTAACACAGAAGCTGCATTTTGAGATGTTAATGGCCTGGACAAACATTTCAAAATGTCAAACGATTTCTACACAAGGTGCATATCTGAGAAAAGTGCCAACCAGCAGTTACAACAGATGCATGCACTTTAAGGTACCAACCAAAAAAAAACGCTAATCGAGAATTTTTTTATTGAAGATTATTCTACATCTCTACATCCTCTTATTTGAATGCATTTCAATGCACATATTTACAGTCCCTTCTCTGTTGCATGTGCAGCCCAGAGGAGCTGTCCATGGTGCTGAAAGGACATTTTCTATTCATTTATTTTTCTTACAAGGCAACACCATTCCAGATATCCAACCGCCGTGGATATCGTAATAAACGCATTTGTTGTCAGTTGCCACTTTCATCCAAGGTGACACTGAGTGCACACACAGCACATTCAGGATAGGCGGTCCCAGCGGAAATCAACCGCCCAACCATGGAAACGGTGGTGCCACGCTCCAGCCATTCATTACTGCGGATTTAAAAAATGACAAAGCCCAGAGACTCGCTGCTAGATCAACCGATTCCCCCAGCAGTTTGAGGGACACGATTGGTCACGATGGCAAGCAAACAAAAATAGAGATCAGCTCTGCCGTGCACCAGAGAACATCGTCCTTAATGTGTTTAATTCTCTTGTGCCTGTCGTGCATCTTTAATCTGTGACACTGCCAGGCTTTTTAAATGTGTTCAGGGCGGGTGGGGTTGTTTAATAGTAATCTAGTTTGATATGACTCTTAGTAAAGATAAGACAGTCAATGAAGTGGGAGATAAGTAATTACATTTGCACACCACCACTAGCCTGACCAGATAAGGAAGTAATTAAGGTGGGGGAAAAAGTCAAATTTAAAACCAGAGGAAACGGAGGATTTCTTTTTTTCCTCTCTGGAGATTACATTATTTTTTTGAAATATTCCTCTCTGTGCCATGTCCATTACATTGGTTGCTCCTGGGGGAGTTAGGGATAGAGGTAGTGCACCCCGTTTTGAATCCTAAGAAACAAAGCGAGAGTGTGTGTTATAAGCCTTTCGTCTCCAGAGAAAAAGCGAACGGTAGATTTCGGCAAGAGGCTAGCTACATCACATGCTCCGTTGGGAATGACTAGTACAGACTCCTTGGGAGTTCTCTCTATACCTCTCCTTCTGTGGTGAAATTGCCCAGCAATCGACCCAGCGCCACACAGTGACACATAACTCCTAGCCAAGAATGATTACCCGCCAAAAATAGAGGACCTACTTACCAACCAGATCCCACTTCCTTTTCTCACCTTCGTTTTCTTTTTATCCCCCCTCTAGAACACCATCTGTGCCATTAAAGTCTCTTTTTTTACCCTGAAAGGGTCAAGGGGACACACGCTGAAGCGATATTTCAAAAACAATGGTTGGGCTCTACTGCTTCATCCTTTAAGCAGGCAACAGTGGTGGTCTCAGACAAACGGGGGATATTTACTGCCCTGACTCAGTCCATGAAGTGTGCGGCCCAATCGTCGGCTACCATGACAACCCTTCAAAGTGATGTCTGGGAAATCTGTCTAATTTGACACACTGTTTTAAATATCCCTCCGCTTTTTTCCCCAGTACTTTTTGAAGCTCACTGGTTAGTTAAAAGAACATTTGGCTTCTATTTTAGCGTTTAGAGTTTGAAAAGAGTAATTTACTATGGCAGCTGATTATACCATGTCTGTCTCATATTAGGAGGCAGAGAGCAGGGACAGTTATTTTTGTATTTTCAATATTAAAACATAAAGACAACACATCACTACATTGGCTTTACTGTATTATTGTTTTAGGTTCTGACTGTTGGCTAAATTAAGAATGGCATTATTGTTACTATAAGCTTCCTAGAAAAAAAACATACTGTCAGTCAGTACATGAAAGCTGACCTATGTGAAGTTGAGCTCTTTGCAACTGGTTGGGAGACAACACACTTTTTCAACAATAACGAAGCGGACTGTGACAGATGGAAGTCTGTGAAAACTGGGTTGGAACAGCTTGCCTGCCGCCATATCCAATCTGGAGAGGGCTGACTCACACACAAACACACTGAAGCATACACACACACACACACACACACACGAACAACCTTTCTCTCAATCACTAGCCCCCACACAAATTGATGCACAGTCCCAAACCCAAATATAGTGAATCACACACACACACACACACACACACACACACACACAACCTTTTTCTTACTCTCGAGCTCACACATACAGGCAAACAAACACAGGCACACAGAATCAAACACACACACACACACACACACACACACACACACACACACACACACACACACACACACACACACACACACACACACACACACACACACACATTTGTCACAAGCACACAC
>JAVQJS010040651.1:0-11775 GCA_036024795.1 Galaxias rostratus
GTGATCGTGAGGGCCATTCCATTGTATCAATTCCTTCATCCTCCAGATACTGCCTGCACACTTTTGCCACATGAGGCCAGGCATTGTCGTGCATCAGGAGAAACCCAGGACCTACAGCACATATATAAACGTATGCACACACACACCCGTTATAAAGGAATAGAAATAGAACCGAATTAGAAGTATTTCAAATGATACCAACATTGGTGATTGCTCTTGTACAACAAAAAGAATTTTAGGGGAACCAACCTGAAACTTGACCTTCTTTCGAGGGACATTGTCATATGAGCTCACTTGGTGGAGTACATCCATAAACTTAGAGCTTATTCCTGGTTCATTCATGGCGTCATGGATTTTCTAAGGAAAGGGGTCATCTGGTCACACAACATTAAACACATTAAAGTTATCAAATGTAGTATATGTGCCCAAGGAAAAAGTTGTATACCTGAATCCATTGCTGCTGTTTGACGTCCCCTTTGTTTGATTTGGCCTCATAGCCTTTACCTCCATATTTCTGATCTTCAGTGATGCACTTTATGTGGTTCTTATAATTTTCACCCCTGTTTGGATAGACCACATTTAGAGCTCTTGAGAATGTTCTGCCTCAGCTATGGAAAGAGGGCTTGTGCCGCCAGTTAGAAACTTGGTCCAAAAGTTACTGTTAGGTTTTTGGCTTCTAATGCATCAAATTAGTTAGTGATGTCTAAATACTAGTACAACAATTTCTTGATTTCAAATCTAAATGAAGTGTTTTAGGCAGGAAGTCATTCACACAAAGGTTTTTATTACTTGTACGTTTTTTTAGTTTTCTTAAACCTAACAGTCACAGCTGTCGAGAGAATTGTCCCATGTTAGATTCTTCTCCATTCTACATCAATTGCAGTACCAATTTGTGTCTTCTCATTCATGTATTAAACTGTGTAGGTAATATTTCATTGGCATCTCATGTGGGTGTCCTATTACATGTTTTAAATCTCTGTTACACACCAGTGAAAATCGAGACGCTTCACATTTTTTTTATCAAAAATCGATTATGTGATTTGTATCTCTTTAAGAACTTTTTTAATGCCAGTTGGAATGGACTTTTGGACCAATTGTGCAAAATGTGGAAAAACTGCATTACGAACAATATAATGTATATAATAATATACGCTACAACCTTACCTCTAGAATTTGAATGGAAAAACTATAAAACATAGCTAATCTTAAATAATTAATATCTGAATCACTGTGTGTAGTGTTATTTAAAAGCTAATCATTTAAGGTGTGCACGTTTTTGTGGAGAGGTAATTATATTTATAAATACAGGTAAACATAAAATATAGCACAAATATATAGCATGATGCTGCCACCACCACGCACTGTAGGATGGTATTTGGCCAAGTGATGAGCAGGGCCTGGTTTCCCCCAGACATGATGCTTGGGATTGAGGCTGCAGCATGATGAGTTCAATCTTGCTTTCATCAGACCAGAGAATTTTGCACCTTTTATAGTACCAAAACGAAATTGTAACACAATGCCTCACAGGTCAAGCACATCAAACAACCTACACTAAGCCTCACCTATGCCAGATAAGGCCCCATCACAACCAAACTTTACCAAGATACAAAGTGTAAACAGCAGCATAGACATCCCAGACGACCACATCATTAGAAAACGCCAACGAGGAAGCAATTTGCGAGTGGAATGTGCGTGTATGACCATAAACGATGCCCGTCCCACAGCTCCATAGGCTAACTGAAAAGCCTGCTCTAACTAACGCCACTTAGCCAGACTGATTTTGGACAGAGCCTTAAATGGTGAGCAAAACAGACAAACAGGAGAACAGGATTGCCATGTCCTATCAATGTTACAGATCATTGCGCGTACACAGACACTCCAGGGAGCGCAGCTTCGTATCGGGATTGAGCAGGAGCACCTCAGTAGAGTTACAGGTGCAAGTCATGCTTGGACTTTCGGCACAAACTCTAAGTGCATCTCCCGGGGCAACTGAATACACAAAGGATGAATGGAGAGGGCCTGTAAATCACTGACACACTTGGGGTTGCCAAGGCCAACAAAAAAGCTGTCTTGAGTGATAACGCCTTTATGCTGCAAGTCTCCTTGAGCTTGAACGGAGCCAGAGACAGCCCGTCCAGAACCAACAAAAGCTGCCAGGAGGGAGTGACAGGTTTAGACCCGGGCGCAGCTTGCGTAAACATCTCATGAAGCAAAGCATAAGAAAATGAGCACCAACAGTCTTCCATTAAAGCCGACATGGCAAGCAATAAAGGCTGCCATTTGAACATTCAATTATGGAACTTTCAATGACTCTGTCATTGTCCAGTAGCCCCTGGAGTTATAATATTCCCCGGTCGCATTGGAACACCACCAAATGCTGCTCCTTGCACCAGGACACATTATCTTAGGTCGCACTGAGACCTAGTGTATGCTGCTCCTAGTAGAGTACACCCTGGGGTGTACTCCATCAGTGGTCAACCTCAGCCTTTTGGGGGTTCTTGCCGTTTGCACAGTACAGTAAGTCGGGGCACACCAGGAGCACCCAAGGCTCCCCCACCATCGAGCTGAAAACTATCGAGGAGGCCGTTTGCTAGCTAGCCACCGCACAGGCGCTATCTTAGTTGTAGCCCAGCAGTAGCATAGTAGCAGCTAGCTAAGAGGTAAGCGATGGCACGCAGGTCCGTAGGCAAAACTAGGGACACCATGTTGCCAACTACACTACAGCTGAAAATAAAAAACAAAGAGGCTCAAGTTCAAAAACAGAGCACAAGCTGCCAACAAACAGAAAGGACAAGACCATGTTGAACAAAGAAAGCTCTGAGGAGGAACGACGGGGCTGGTGGAAAGCAACTAGCTTTGGAACTGGAAGCTAGAAACCGCACCTGCTGTGGTGCTATGTATGTAACACAACGGAAAGCAGAAGACTCGCTGAAGGCAAGAGAAAACTCCTACCTTGGTAGCACAGATAAAATCATCTGACGGAAAAGCATCTTCACCGACGATAAGGTTCACTAGATAGGACACTGTTAATGTTCAAACCTGGCTGAAAGATGAAAATCTGGAGTGAGATGGGTCTGCTACTGTATCAGTAGAGTAGCTGACGCGGGTGTGCACGACCTTTAATGTCTCATGAGCCTTTTTTGATTACAAGCTGGTGTAGTATAAATGTTCAGTGAATGATGTGCGTACTAAGAGCATTTCTTATTGATAGGGGTCGGTCTTTGACTGTAGTAGAACCTCAATATACATAACAGGAAAATATTTCCATTATCTCAGTCAAGACATTTTAATATGAAGTGACAACATTTGGCACAACAAAGCTAGCAAACAAAACAAAACAAGACAACAACAACAAAAAAAAAGTGTAGTTTACAAATTATTATTATGATTATGAATAATAATACATTTATTTTTATAGGTGCCTTTCTAAATACCCACGGTCACCGTACATGGGATAGAATGCCAATCAAATATATATACTAAAATAGTACAATATAAAATCTCAAAGGCAATAAACGTAAGACAGATGCTAGGGAATTGAGGCGGGAACTATAAAAAAAAATATCGAAATAAGTCAAAGAGTAGGACTAAGAGTAAGCTAAGGAAAACAAATGGGTTGAGGGAGTAGAGGAGTAGATTGAGGAGCCGTCAATCGTGAGACATCACCAACCTCTTTCAGTAGGGCTTGAGGAGCAACAATAATCCTCTGTCGTGCTACTCTTAAGGTTGAAAATGTTTTGGGACAGCCAGGATTTAATTTCATGTAAGCAGTTTTTCAGTGAGGGAGAAGGAAGGTATGTGTTGGGCTTGGTACGTATGTAGAGCTTGATGTCATCTGCATAGCAATGAAAATTTAGTCTGTTTGTTATTTGTCCCAATGGAAGCATGCAGATGTTCAACAGGATAGGTCCCAAGATTGCTCCCTGTGGTACACCCTGACAGACCAGCACGAAAAGACTCTTTCCAAGAGAGGCCACGATGGTAACTGCCAGATACCAGATACGACCTGAACCATGCATGAGCAGCACCAGTGATGCCGATGAGCCCATCCAGCCGATCACGATGGGTTGATAAGACGGAATCAAAGGCTGGGGAAACCTCTAAAGGGATCAGCAGAGTTAGGTTGCCAGAGTCTGCTGCCATTGATGACCTTGACCAAAGCCGTTTCTGTGCTGTTTTGCCCGGAGCTCAGGTTGCTTTAGTTTGTACCACTCTTGAGGAGACCGATGGGACTTTATTTGAGCAGCTACAGTCCACTCCAGGATTTTGCTCATGAATGGAAGGTTGTTTATGGGCTGTTAATTATTGAGGGACTCCAGGCCAAAACTGCTTTTGAGGATAGATTTGACCGCAGTCATCTTCAGCTCTGGAGGGACAGGGCCAATTGAGATGGAATGTCTACAATAACGGACCCGATCTAGAATATGGCCTTTAATATAAGTGCAGATCTGAACATGCTGAGTGATATTTAAACCATCAAGCGGGGCAGGAAATTCCACTGTGAATGCAGTGCTGTAGCAATCCACATAGATGTTGAAGTCACCTAACAATAAAGCAGATGTCGACATGGCACAGACATTGGAAAGTACGTCAGACAGCTCAGAGAGGAACACAGATGTTTTTGGAGGCCGGTAGACTTGCACCACCTGCATTGCTGTAAAATTGACCAATTGGAATGCATACATTCAAATTATGCCAAATTGTTTACAAAGTTTGCTTCATCTTTAAGTCAATAGGATGGAGAACAGCAAGCCCACCACAGCGCCCTAAAGATCTAGGCTTCTGAAGGTACACGTAGTCTGGAAAGGTAGCTTCATTGAGCAGCACAAAGTCATTAACTAGCTACCAGGTTTCTATTAGAGATGTAACATCAACTTCATGATCCTTGAAAACCTCATTGATCCTGGACACAGTCGTGGGTGAACAGTGAGTACAGGAGAGGGCTAAGCACGCAACCCTGCGTAGCACCGGTGTTCAGAGTCAGGGTGGAGAATGTGGCAGTATCAACCCTCACTGCCTGGGGCCTGGAGCTCAGGATCCACTCGCACAGGGCGGAATTGAGGCCCAGGTCCCTGAGCTTGATGGCAGCTTGCACTGGATTTGATTGGTGAAACCAAGTTTCTCTTGGAGCAGTCCCTGGTCCAGGAGACATTCAATCACTTACTGCTTTCTGTGTGTGAGACAAAAGTGGACATCCATCCATCCATCAGCTACAACGCTTATCCTGTACAAGGTCTAGGGGGGCTGGGCTGAGTTTTATGAATGATTTCAATAAAGCTACCATGAGAATAGCGTTGCCTAAAAAATCACCATCACATTAACTTTCCTACCCATGGTGACCAGACTCTTGGCCATTGATATTTTCAAATACGGGACTGCTACAAACCCCTTTCCCGCTCTGCCTATGAAGAGGCGGATCACACCGTCTAAAACAATGCCCTCTCCACGCACGGCTGTTACCACACGCAGCTCCAATGCCATCTATAAGTTTGCAGGTGACACCACCATCCTAGGTTTCATCTCCAACAACGATAAGACCGCCTGCAGAGATGAGGTCAGCGTCTTGGCAACATGGTGCCAGGACAATAACCTCTCTCTCAATGTCTGCAGGACAAAGGAGATGATTGTGGACTTCAAGAAGTGACATCGACAGTGCTGAAGTAGAGAGAGTGTCCTGTGTCAAGTTCCTTGGTGTTGCTATAAATTATGTCCTCACCTGGTCCAAGCGATCAAACGCAGCAGTGAAAACTGCCCAAAAGCACCTATACTTTCTCAGGAGACTCAAGTTTGGCATGTCTCCCATAAACCCTCATCAATTTCCACAGGTGCACCATTGAGAGGATCCTCACTGGCTGTATTACTGCCTGGTACGGCAACTGCTCTTTCGCTGACCGCAAAGCCCTTCAGAGGGTGGTGAAGACAGCGGAGCCCATCATTGGCTGCCACCTCCCCTCTGTGCAGGGCATCTACCACACACAATGTTGTGGGAACGCACAGAAAATCATAAAATACTTCAGACACCCAGGCTATGGTCTGTTCTCACTGCTGCCTTCTAGACCTTCTAGATGTGGCATGTCACATACAAAAAAAAAAAGTAAATCCATCATATTTTTCTAAATAAATTACATCAACACTCAATCAGTTTTTTATAGAATAGCCTAGTTGTACTGTAGCCAGCCTCTTGGCACTCCTACTATCACTTCTGTTTGGTCATGAATGATGGGGATAACGTTTACAAATATATTTAACATATATATTACACGATTATGTACGATATACACGAGTAGGACACAGCTCAAAAACAAGCTGGCACTAATTAGCTTGAAGTCTGCCACCTTCTCAACCACATAACAACCATTTATAAATTGGTCTTATGTTCCAAAATAAAAGCGAAAGCAAATTGTTTCTTTGTTGTTGTTTCATTGAAACAGCAGTATCAGCCCTGCTAAAGGCTAATATTATATTATCCTAAGTAAAATATAACCTTTAACTTTGAACTTAATGTAAGTAATGTAATTAATTGTAATAATTGGCAAAATGGTTAGGCTGCTGGTAACTTTAAACAAGTAGTCTCAGACCCCTAACGTAGTAGCTTTATATGTGTATATATAAGTGGAATTTGTCATTTCACAGAATAAGCCAAGCAACAGACTGGTGGCAAGTGATTGTTTAGAGTTGATGTTAGGTTGAATTCTAGGTCGCGGTGAGTATATCGTAAGTATGTGTGTGTGTGCGTATGTGTCAAAAACTCTGACACAGAAAGCCGAGGACCAAACCTAAATCAACTTTAACCGGTCTTAATATTGGACCCTGTTTCACTTGTAACATTTACAATAGTTTAGCAACAGGTTAATGAGAGAAAGGACAAAGATCACATTTGACAATCAGGACAACGTTAGACTCTCTTGTTGATTCTAAAACAAATATTTTCTTGCTCATATATTTCATCATTGAATAGTTTAATGTTGGGCAGCATGGTGGCGCAGTGGTTAGCGCTGTTGCCTCACAGTAAGAAGGTCATGGGTTCGATTCCCACCTGAGGGCCTTTCTGTGTGGAGTTTGCATGTTCTTCCCGTGTTAGCGTGGGTTTCTTCCGGGTACTCCTGTTTCCTCCCACAGTCCAAAAACATGCAGGTAAATTGGTGACTCTAAATTGTCCATAGGTGTGAATGTGTGTGTGAATGGTTGTATGTCTATGTGTTAGCCCTGCGATGGATTGGCGATCTGTCCAAGGTGTACCCCGCCTCTCGGCCGAAGTCAACTGGGATAGGCTCCAGCCCCCCCCCCGTGACCCTGCATAGGATAAGTGGTTCTGATAATGGATGGATGAATGGGATGAGACTGACTTTAAGTAGCGCTGACTGAGAATAACACCATCTTGTGGTGAGATTTAAAACAGCGTTTAACTAGAATGCCTTTGAAAACAAGTTTTATCAACAGTGACAACAAGTTTTGGTGAGATTGATACAAAGTGCAACTAAATTGGAAGATGAGAGATACAGACATAGGGAGAGTTTCTTGATACAGTAACAGCCCCTTTCTCAATGTTAATAAATACATCCCAATGAGAAGCTTTGCAAACTAACCTTGTATTATTTACCGCCTTCTACTCTGCGTTTTTTCCATCCTCCCTCCATTCTCCCTTTCTTACCGTTTTTGACTATAAGCCTCTTTCTTTTCCTGTAGTGTACTCTTTCTGTCTCAATGGATTCCCACACATTTGAGAAAATACTTGTGGTATATGTTCAACACTATGTGCTGTGGTGCTCTTGGCACATGTCTAGTGGTGAAAGCAGTAACACCACCATGTCAACAAACAGATAGCAGGAAACAGCGGATCATTATATGAATGGCAGATCTATCATGTTTGCTATTTCTTAAGTTGTTTACCACTGGTGGATTTTCTACAGGAGAGCATGCGTTTGATGGGAGTCACATGACCGAAACATTCCATTGTCGGTTTTATATAAGGCATTCACAGAATAAGGATATTGCTGAGTTTACACATATTGGAATTGTAGTACTGTACAGCACAGCAGTACACTGCAGAGCATGCCTCCTTACAGTGTAAACACTTAGAGGACCAGGGACATGACTGGGCTATGCAAAGTGCGTCTACTATAAACACAAGCCCACACACACGCACGCACGCACGCAGGCCCGCATGCACGCATGCATGCGCACACACACACACACACACACACACACACACACACACACACACACACACACACACACACATAGTATGCTCGGTGGAGTATAACAACTTACAGTAAATAATAGCTGTTTCACACTGCACAACCAAAGCAGTATGGCAGTGAACTGACATGCACTGTTCTAGCTTTGTTACTGTAATGCTACCTACCAACAATAGTTTACTCCATTTGAACACAAATGACCAAGGCTGTAAAGCCCATATTCAAGCCAGTAAAATTAGAACAAGAGCAATATGATCCTCGGTTTAATAGCGCTGCACTGAACAATTATCATGGAATGGGTACTTAACAGTGGCGTCGTTAGGCCTAATTTAATATATTAAATATTCTTCTAAGCCCCCCTAAATAATTTTGGGTTGTTTTAGAAAAAACATATATATATTTTTTTGTTCAGTTTGCCAATAAATGCTGACATATTACATGAATGCGGCCGGAATATGAGTTTAAATAAATAATCATATCAACTGTCATTATTTACTTCAATCTGTCAGTTTCCCCTCACTTCATGACATAAGGTAGAGAGAACCCGTTCAGTGTGTCGTTATCCAATCCATTCCACCTGTTCTTATAGAGAACCCCCACATCACTGAAATGCGTGTGTACCTTTGAAGCGCACAGGCACAGAGCCAAATAGAAGAGCTTTAGGAGAAGAACGTAAATGGATGGATGAAGAATGGATATAAGAAAGTTTTTCAAGAAAGTAATCGTTTATTACTGCAGGTAGTAACATTTGGTTAGCTCTAGCCACCAGCTAACAGCAGAAAGTTTCATGCAAACCAATGCATCTCCTAGGGGCTAAACCCCCCCTGTCCTTAAAACATAGCGCCTGGTACTTAACATCAGATTTGATTTGTTTACATTGCGTCCTGTCACACATCCTCAGCTAGATATGTGCTCATGTTCTTGTAATTGTATGGAGCATTCACACAGATCGACACAGCTGCTACAGAGATTTGGCTATGGAAACGTCCCTGTTCACCACCATACAGCATGTACACACACACACACACACACACACATACACACACACAAACACACACACACACACACAGGCACACATACTCCCACACACATAAATACACGCAATTACACACAAGACATCGCAAAGTGATTCACGACAAAATCCACAGCTGATACTGATACGGAACTGCATGAATGACCGGAGTGTTTCTTTATGAGCCAGTGGAAACAGATCTTAGCCTTTCCCAATCCCCACAGACCTTGTGAATCGTCAGATTGTCCCAGATTGTCTGATCATCCATCATACCAAGTAGGGGCCACTTGTTAAAAGTATACCGCAGAATGTAAAAACCGAATACGGATATATGCAACATGGTCAACACAGAAATGTATTTCCCCTGTCCGATTGCTTGTACATTGATTTTATATGCTTTCTATTACTTTTGTTATGAATTATGTTATGTTTTAAAAAGAGTCTTTTTTTAACAAGTTGTGTTTTTTAGCACTTATCAGAGGTAACACACACTCAAAGAGTGTGCCACAATTCAAGTGCCTGTGTACAGAATCAGGTGTCTTTGAGCTAGGTTGAAATTTCGCATTTGTTATTTTTGTCTCACGTGAATGTTTACGTTTTTGTGTTTCATTTCCATGTGTTCATGTTTAACACTCAATAATGAAGGTTTTCAGGAAATTGTCCAAGCATATATACCATACCATATATGATTAGGCTTAAAGCAAATGACTTTCATTTGAAAGTGCATCCATGTTCTAGTTAGTGGAACGAGATGTTATCATTGACTATATTTTATTACATGTCAAAACATGCAGGATGTACCACTGAAAATGAATATGTAGCATCACAAGTACATGACATGATATTTCTTACCACTTATGGTGTATATTCCACAGACCACAAAATACTGTACCGTATTATACAGTAAATTAATAGAAATAAATCTACAATCCAAATATAACAACATTCAATGAGAATGCACTGTATTTTTCAATATGTACAATCAATTTGCTCCAATTGACACATACAAATCAGACCACTTGTGATTTTTAGGTGTATAGTCAGGGTTTACTGTGTTAATAAGCGATCTCATCAAATACAGAGTTTGGATATTTTAAAAACATGTTTCCTCTGAAAGCTGAATGTTACCTGTACTTACCTACTAATGTAAAAATGCATTGTGTAAATCTAAACTTCTTAGAATTGTTTTAAGATACAAATACTCTATAATATGTAAAACAGCAAATAAATGAGTATACATAATAGAATAAAGAGACGTCATTGCACTTGTGTCAAATCATCTGTCTCAAAGAATGCAGAAATTACAGACAGAATGTTTCAGACTTCACGCTTGCAAATATGTCAGAGAAAACATTGATAAATATAAACAAGCTGAATTTGAGCTGTCCCTGCAAGTCGTTTTAAAGAAATACCCCCAAACTCCTAGACATACCAAAAACTATTTGTGAGAGTGACCGCAAGAAAATGAACATAAAAAGTGAAAACCGCAATGTATAGAGTATGGAACTTCTGTCCAAACCTCAATGTTAACCAAATCCATATGTGAAGGCCTTTGGAGTGTATGTCCTCAGAGCGGTACCACTCCACGAGCACATTCAGTGAGACTGAGGATCTAGTGTTGGAGGTTTGGGCAGAGGCTTTCTTCATGTCACCCCCCACAGAAGTATACTCCATTTTGTCACCAAAACACTGCAGACAGCAAGGCGTGACTGATGGCTCAATCAGGGCCCACCATTCAGACTCTGTGACAATTCAAAACCAGCAAAAGTAGTGCAAGCTGTGGTGGTGATAGTTTACAGAGTCTTCAATGGATTAACCTCCGCAGCGCTAAAACTATGGCTCTTATCAACTGACAAACCATATATTTTATTCCTCCCTCAAAGTTCCAAAAAAAAGGAAGCCAAGCCTAAATTAGAAACAGCAAGAGCAAAATCATTTTGAAACGTGATTGACGACGATAAAGTTCAGCAGAAAGGACGTCACGACGGGAGCAGACAAAGGGAGATGCTTTCAGTGACCTTCGCGAAGGGGAACGTCATAACCCCACAGCCCACAGAGGTAGAGCAAGGTCTGCTGTAAGGAATACGTCATTCATGTCTGGTCAGAGTTCCCGTTAGTTAATCAGAGACTAATCCAGCAAAGCCTGAAGTGAAACTGCCAATGCACAAACACAGAGAAGACCCATCTTTGTGCAAAGGAATAGAGTCTGGCACTGGCACGATACATCTGTCAGATGTTTTGAACACGTGCGTCACTGGGCAGTCACACAGGACCCCTTTCTGGACGCTGAGCTATTGCGTTTGCCACTCCTTTAGAACGGCAGTAGATGACTGAGTGGAGGACAATGGATACCCAGTGTGCAGTATCATTTGACTGGGTCTCAACAGATTTGATTTCATGCATTGTAAAGATTAAACCCACTATCAAAAGCAATGCTATGGTCAAACATGCCCGCCCGCCCGCACCCGCGCGCATGCACACACACACACACACACACACACACACACACACACACACACACACACACACACACACACACACACACACACACACACACACACACAC
>JAVQJS010040670.1:0-22941 GCA_036024795.1 Galaxias rostratus
GGTAAGCCTGTGTGTGTGTGTGCGTGTGTGGCTTGTGTCTGTGTGTGTGCATGTGTGTGTGTGTGTGTGTGTGCATGTGTGTGTGTGTGTGTGTGTGTGTGTGTGGCAGGCACTGCAGCAGGGTTCCTCGCTAAACAATGGACTGGTCGCTCTGTCGCTCCTGGTTCACTGGCTGTCATTGTGCAGAACTAATGAGTTCACCCCCCTCCGGGTGTGTGCTTGCACGTGTGTCCGCTTTGAAATAGGTTTAAATAATCTGATAATAATTTCTGTTTTTGTAGCACCTCACTAACTTAAACCTGTGATTTATTGGAATAACGGCTCCACACTCTGAACCCCCCCACATTGTAACAGGAGAAATAATTTTACACTTGGCTCAAATGTCTGTCAGTGGGATTGTGTTTCTGCTTTGTTTTTATGGCCCAGGCAGCTCTTAGAAAAGATTTGCTGTCGCCGTTTTCCCTTTCCTGAGCTCTCCACTCGCTCATTTTGCTCAGCCGCAATATTGAACCACGCTGAGCGGAGGAACTAGGTCATTTGCTCTCGCATTACCTAGTCGTTTTCGGAGAGCGCCAGCCACGGAGCGGAACAGTGATTAGTGAAGAGGCTCCCTTTCAGCGCCCTCCGCTAATGTGTTTTAACGAGAGGCAACTTTTACAGGACCTAAAAGCACTTCCATGTGCGCCCTTTCTCTCTGTCTTGCTTGAACACTTTTATAACACGTCAGAACTGCACTTTTTCATGTTCCCTCGCAAGCCGGTAAAACTTGTAGTGAGACTTGTGTGTCGGTCACATTTCTTTTTATACGGTGGACGACTGAAAGAGAGACGTACGGGAGACAGAGAAACCAGCCATTTGGAACCATACTGTGTGCCATGCCAAGCTATTCTAGAGTTTCAGTGGCAGCGAGACCAAGTCTGCTATTTGGAAATCACACCCATGCCCAGCTCTTAACAGGGTATAGAACCTGTCCCATAGATAGAGATCACATGTTTGAGTAGGCTCCTCCGGTTCCACTTGAATAACTCTCGCGTATTAAAGCAGGATGTGCCTTTATAGATTTCCTTTTTACACGGGTGATAATGTTTGTTTTGACCTGTTTATTTTTGGCCTGCACATCGAAACGGAGTTATCGGGCAGTGCCATCCCGTGCCTTTGAAATTCCAGTACCATTGGAGTAGGGCAGTTAAAGCAGGGTCAAAGCATTATTTTCTTTGTGTCCAGTAGCGTTTTTTTGGATGAACCACTCCATTGCATGCAGACACCCTCACTTTGTGAGTTCTTTATGTGTGCGCGCCTTAGGCTGAATGGCTGTGTGTTGTCTGCATCAAGCACAACAGTTGAACTGTTCAACAACATGCTGGCTTCTATCACCATGTCCAGTTACACACACAGACACACACACAAACACACTCAGACCACACCAAACCTCCAAGTCCCTGTTGTCAGCCCTGTTATTGAAATGGACTAAGGACAACCTTTTGTTGTCCTTCAAACTATTTCATTCACAAGCATCTTAAAGCATTCTAGGAAAGTCATCGTCATCTATGGTGATTTCCGCTCATAAACGATGGACTGTGCTCTGTGGAGGTAATTCTTATTGATCCAACAATCTGCTTTCCTTTGTTTAGTCCAGTTGGTTGTCTCATCCTCTCCATGCTAAACCGGTTAGATGACTGTGGGCTCCAGCTGGCTGCCAGCGGTCTGTTTGACAGCCAGGCTTCTCTCCAGGGACTGCCCTGCGTCGCGCTGGGTGGCGGTCCCCTGGTCGTAGTGAGACAAAGAGTCAACCAGCGCGCTCCATGACTGTGTTCTGACAGCCTCCATCAGCTAGGGGCTGTGACAGTTAAGGTCAGAGCCCGGGTCCGTCGCCCGGGTCAGCACACCCCGCTGCGTCCAAATGACGCGTCAGTGAGGGTGATGGAGAGGAGGCGGGTGGAGGTGTGCGTGCGTGCCTTTGCGTTTGTGTGATGAGGCTGATTGGCGAGGTGTGTAAAGGGGCTCTGCGTCGAAGCAGACCCACTGCAGGCCTTTTAGTGCACAAAGAACAGCAGAAGCTATTGTGTGATTGTGCGTGCGTGCGTGCGCATGTGAAGACGGCTCTGTGTGCTATGCTGTGTGTCTGACGGAAGGCCACACTGACTAGTTGTTCTGCGTTTGTTCATGAAGCGAGTGCACACCACATTCTGATTAACATGCCGACTCTCAATCAACGCCCTATTGTTGCTTGCAAGACCCATGTTTCACAATTCTTTACAGAGAGCCTGCATGATGCGTTGCCAAGCTAGCACTACCTCCGTCCATGTAGAGCTCGGCCTTCCTTCCTAGGACTCGGGGGATCTGACAATGGCTTTATTGGTAGATAAAAACAGCTTAGTGGTGGACAATGGCGATAGCTGTCCGTAATGTACTGCAATGGCCAGAGATTGGTGGTGTTGTCCTGGGAACCTTGCAGTAAAAGTTTGTGCTGCGTAGCAAAAAGCAAAGCCAGCCTCACAAGGTGTGAGCAATCCTTGTCAATGTACTTATATATCATACTTGCTTATTCTTTTGGGTTTGCGTCACTTACATTTCGAGGAACATAGTAAACAGGCGGCAAACCAAACACGAAGGCACTCCAAGGGCCAAGTCATTAAGACAGTATTCCTACTGTTGAGAACTGTTATAAAAGGTTGCTCTCACCGCTGTATTTAGTAGTCCACTGTAGTCCATATCGTCAACCCAGCAGTCCGCAGAGGACTGCAGTGTGGCGCTTACCTGCTGTGGAAGTGCTCCCATTTCATTTCCCTTAATTTCGTATATTTCCTGGAGACGTGGGCAGACTGCTCAGCTGGTCATGTATCAAACTCATCCTCGTTCCTATCTCAGCATCTCCTTTACTTTGGAAAAGACATATCCTGTTTTGCTCCTCGGCGTGACCTAGCATTTTTGCCATTCTGTTTTAGCTGTGAAATTATGTTTTGTGGAGCTTAATAGTTGTTGTTTTTTTCAAATTTTCCCCGTCTCATCGAGTTGACTATGGTGGAATGCAAGAGAACCTTCCAGTGGTTGGGGATGAGTGGTTTTATATTTATATTTATATTTATATTTGGTTCAAATGAGAAACGGACATTTTAAAGCTTGTTAAACTTGAAATTCACCATCTTATTAACCCACACTGCCTGGAACGGAACCATTTGTTATTGTCAACCTTGTGTTCAATATACTCTTTGTTCCTCTCGCTCTTTTATCTTCAGTTGTCCCTCGCAGATGAACAGAGTGAAGTGACGCGGAACGGTCACGAGTCCAAGGAGCTGGTGTATTTGGTCCAAATCTACTGCCAGGTAATAATCATTTCATTTGATACAATGCTTTTCTAGACACCCATAGCACTTTGCGCTGTAGGGCGGGGGACTCACTGTTTGGTCGCCACTTCAGAGGACGATGACTCACCCTCCAACCTACATCATACAGTCGCAGACAAGCTGACCTCCAAAGACTTGTCGAAAACAGCTGTCGTACCTGACATATTGGTTCTATCCTTTGCTAGACTCAACACCTCTTTGTCTGACTTTAGATCCGACACGTTCCATGACATTTTGTTTAAATGTAGCGCGTCATTATTTCAGCATGCTATTTTGTGGATGAGTGCAGTGCATAGAGGAGAGCCAAAGCAAGCAGCTCTTTGGCTGAGAACTACCTGGTACAAAGGGAGAGTGACAGGACAGCCATGTTGTCTGACCAGAGCCTGAGTTAGACTTTTAATAGATTCATACATAAAGCTTTTAATTTGCAAAACTATGTGCACGTTATTTATTTTTTATATATATTTTTTTACAATATTGTCATGTTGCACACAATTACTTCTGTAATTCTAAGAAGTAGCGCCCTAGAACTTTTCTCAGGGGCATTGCTCTTTCTTTCTCTGTGGACTAACCTGTCTCTTGTTTCCCACATTTCGCCCCCTATATCATATTCCAATTCCCTGACCTTGGCCACATCTAGAGTACTGTGTGGCTCTGTCCTTGGAAATTGGCACTAACCAGGCTGTACAAAAGGGGAGTTCAAATCCACGCCACCGTTCCCAAAAAGCAAGAAGGAGTTGGCCGTGTGCCCTTCTCTCTTGGAACGTAGCAAAAGAAGAGAGGGAGATCTGCACACCGGAAATTTTCTTTTGTTCAGTAAACTCAAAGAGCAAAACAAAAGAGACCTAGAGCCAGCCTCTAAAAGTGGGGCAGACCAGCAAGTGGCCCTGTCTGGTCTCTTATGGCTGTGCTAGGATCAGCGGGCTGACCCAGCGACACACACACTTCAGTCCCAGTTGCCTGGCCCTAGTACAGAGGAATCTTTTCAGGGCCAAATCAAAGCAAAGTTTTCCCCTTATGGTTTCTCAGGATATGGCTATTTGAGGTTTGGAAGTGCTTCTTGCCCGATAAAAGAAAACGACAAATCCATGGAAAGATTGAATTTATTTTCCTTTTTTTTTAAAGCTACGCAACATTTAATGTTGTGGCTGGTTGACTGTAAAGCCCCTCTGGTTTGCACTTGTAGTTATTGGCTTTGAAAAAAATGTGCAAGGTTACTGAAAGTGCTGAAAAAAACCGATAGATTCTTTTGATACTTGGAATGGCTTTTGCAAGCAGTGTCTTCATTTCCCTGCTGGCAACCTCAAGCTTTATTGTGGATGCTCAATCTGTGTTGGTTTGAGTTAGAGGAATAGATTGGCCTCGACATAAGTCAGTAGAACAAAGGAGACGGATGCAGTGGGAAAGGGTGGAGCGGGTGTGGTCCACAGATAAAGGTAGCTGTAGGCCAACACGCCTGCTTTATAGATGGCTGCATCAGACAGGCTAAGTGGGTACAAAGGAAGCAGAGATGGGTGGATTAAAAAATAAAAGGGATATAAAATGATACAGCAGACATTCGATTACAGACAGAGTTATTCTTGGTTGATTTAGGAAGGGGAATAAAGTATAATGAAAACCCGTGTTCCTTGCGTTTGGGGCAAGCTGAAAATGACCCTGTGACCTTTGGGAGATCCCGCACACTACATCTTTCAGAGGATTAAGCTTGAGCCCCTCCACGCTCACAACGCCGCTGCGTCTGCCCCCTTCACCCGGACACAGAGACACACATAGAAATCCACCTCAAATCACACTGTGTTCTTCGCCCCTCTCCGGTCCCGCTGTCAGTCCCCACGCTGTGACTGAGGGTTGCTTTACCGCTGCATCGGCCGGTGCGGGCTGACACAGCTTGATGCAGTACCCTTTCATTCGGATTAGGGGGGGGAAAGCCCCGTCCAAGCACTCCCCCCGCCATCAAAGTATTTACACTATGGATTTCTCGTCAGACTGATCTATGCATTTGCTTGTGAGTTATTGGAGGGGTTTCTGCCTCACTGTGTTATTTCTCCCCAAATAGCCTCACAGACTGATGATTTGTCAATATGGAAGCCGAGGTCATTTAAACAAGGCCGTGGGTTCGAGGAGTGAAGATTGAGCAGCAGTAACATTATTTGCGGTGCCTAAGCTGTTGGGTTCTTGTAATGTAATTAGGCTGAAGTGGCCAATCAAGCTTGGGAAAAAGCTGATTGTTCACCATGTGTTTTCCACGTAAGCAAGTTATCCTTAGTTACCTTTCTGTGTAATAGACTCTCTTTTCTTGATTCCAGTACAGTGTCGTCTCCACAGTGGCAGTTCACCTCAGACAATGTATTAGATTTGGTGTCCCTGTGAGATTAGGATTCCCTCAGTTTATTGCACTGTTTGTTTTCTCTCCAAATCCAGCCACGTGACCCAATTCACGATACACACCGCCTTTGCAAACACCGTCTTCCGTCTGGCTCTGCCTGTGGGGTTGGCGCTGCGCAGCCCACCCGCAGTCCCACCACGCCTTAAGGGCAAGAGGACCACGCAGGCGATTATATTTCCTCTGGGGGCACACTGTGGTCCTACTGATATGGGACATAATCCTAAACCCCTCTCCACCGCCACAGCCCTGTCTGAAGTGAGGTGTCACGGCTGCACCTAGAGAGAGGTTCCAGGGTGTTCAGGCGAGCAAGTCACCTTCTTGCTGTCTAACTTACCCAAAAATATGTCTTTCATCAGGGCCGTAGCTGGATTGTGAGGCGCAGCTATGAGGATTTCCGTGTCCTGGATAAGCACCTGCACCTTTGCATCTACGACCGGCGCTTCTCGCAGCTCCCCGAGCTGCCCCGATTCGACAGCCTGAGGGACCGAGCGGAGGTAGGTCGCCGCGACACCACTTATCGCATGCACACGCTCTCCTCATTCAAATAGAATTGCATTGCTAGAATGTTATCAAGGTTGTGATCATTTCTGTCAATGTGTTAGCTAGCTCTCTGAAGGGGGTATAAATTGCATGTAAGGTCAGAGTTTCATCGTGGAGTGAGTTGTGCTCACATTTTCAAAAGGGTGTAAACACGCAGATACGAAGTGTCATATTTATGTAATTCAACTATTTTGAGGTGGATGTGCAATACCCATATACTCTGTGTTCCTGTGAAAAACCTCTCGATGTTCCGGCTGTGACGTGAGGCTTATTTTATCCGTGTTTCTCCTGTTTTAGTCACTGACAAAAGTATTCTTAAACATAATGTTCTTCACAGTAACATTAATGAGACTTGAAGTGTGTGTGTGTGTGTGTGTGTGTGTGTGTGCGTGTGCGTGTGCGTGTGTGTTGGGGGGGTTGCCGCACATCACAGTCCTCCCATAATGGAAGGAAGGATACGCTTCCCCCCTGAAAAGAGACTCCCACGAGTGTGAGCCTCACCTCTCGGTACCTGTGTCTCATTCCCGCCCACCCCCGCTCGCTCACGGGGAACACTGGATTGCTCACCACTCTGATTTGTCAACAATGGAAAGCCCAAAGGTCGGATTACACCCGCTGTGAAGGCATGGGCCGTTCAGTGTGGATGTGCACATCTCCTTCAAATACAGGTTCGACTGGTTACCCCGTCCTGTTTGGAAATGCCTCCCTCCCCGTTCGTGTAACGGCGGGGGTCAGGGCGCATTATTCAGTCCGTGTCCATGCAGCCGAGGACAAACCACGCAATTTGAGCGTAGGGGGTAATTTCAGACGAGCACGCCTTTCGCATATTGTTCTTAGGGTCGCAAGCTCGGAGGAGGCGATTGTGTCTCAATTATTTAACACCGGCGGTTCTTACAGGATTAATTGTGCCAGAGAAAATTGTCATGGATTAGACTGTCAGCCATGTTATTGGTGAATGGGCCATTGTTTTTGACGTGCCCTTTCATGTGGTGTTTTAGCAGTTTGGAATAAAAACAAAGGTCAGGAAAGTTTCTCTGAGAGAACCCAGGCTTTTTTACCAAACGATTGCTTTCCATAGCATCCCTCAAGATTCGCTCAGCTACTTTCATGTGACCGTTCAATACATTAATTGTGTATTATATTTTTCTTTTTGGGGGTATTGTAACAGTCTGAGTCTGAATGTTGTATTTGCTTGCCTTTATAGACACAAACAATCAATAGTCCCACATATTGTTCTCACCCAACCCATTTGTTCAGGAAAACGTGCATTGTGTTTTATTGCTTTCAAGAAATAAGTATAATATGGAACATAGCCATGGGTTCAATTTCGTATTTTCTAAGGCAACCCACAACAAGATACATGGGCTGTGTTCCTTGTCTCTCATAGTAAGTGTGCATAGTCAATGTCTTGGCCTGCTCCATGTATGCATGGCCAGTGTTCACAGTGGAAGAGAAGGGTTTGTCTCCAGAGCCAGGGGCTAAGGAGGGGCACAGGCCTAGCCTGTAGCCTAGTTTGAGGCTCTTGCCCTCCAGGATTACTGCCCTGAATGGTACCATGGCTATTCATCACCCAAGTAACCCGACAACTGGAGCACGTCAAGCAAAGCATCCGTGTCATCAAAGGAAGGCTCGCCCTCCTCCGGTGCCAAACACACTGATCCCCCCCATACAGAGGGTTATCCCTCCCTAAACAACCGGCCTATAGGGACTGGAGCACTGTTTCTCCCGCACAAATTCCCTGGGAAAAGCGACAACAGGATTTGTTGTATGCATTCAACCAGGCGCTCGCTGATGGCTGGGTACAGCGTTGTTCCCAGCAAATGTATCTCTTTCGTTTGAATGGATTGAGGCTGCTGCACTTGCGTACGCGTTCCCTGTCATATACTGTAGCATGCCCTCCGGGAGGAAAGACAATCTCCTGCTCAGTCTTCTTCTCAGGACCTTTCATATTGTTAGCATAAATCAATAACCTATTTCCTCCGTAAATTAAGCCCTGGTGTTTCAGCTGCATGTCTTGCCAAGTGTGGTATTTTTTTTTTGTGTCTATACTTTCTAATGGAAAAAATAATCCCTGCCAGTCTGTCCAGACAGGATTCGCTGCTGTCGTTTGCACAGTCTAGCCTTGAACTTTTTTTTTTCTCTCAGGGCAACACTGAGAAATACACGATTTAAACATCTGCTCAGAGCTGACAACTTCTGCCACCGTTTGTTAAACAGGCCATTTTGAAAGCCTAGAGCCGTGCAACATGACAGCCCTCCGGTTTTATATGTGAGAGTGTGGCCTGGCAGTTACTACCTCATTAGATGTGAGGGCAGTGCCTTGGGTATGGGTCTGAGGCGAGGGCTGTGTGCCCACTGCCGATCCTATGCCAGCAGCCTTCGCTGGAGTCGGTATGGAAAAGATGCTGCAACCCCTTAAAATAGGGGGAGACAGGGAAGGGGCAAACAGAAAAGGAACAAGTGGTGGAGTTGAGCTGTACGAGTGGATGGAGACACAGCAGATTAGAAGAGCCATAAAGGTCAGTACAGAAAAGGAGAGGAGAAGAGGCTGTTGATGGCCACTGGCCTGGCTTGGTGCCCTTCGCTGGTCTGCCCTGTGTCTTCCTGGGGCAGGGAGCTGCGATTTATAATTGGCCTCAAGTGGAGCGTATGATTCCTTTAGCTCTCCTCTCTCTGCTCTGGCTCTGTGGTGGGGACAGCACTTACTCTTGTACTTGGCTCCCTCTCTCTCTCCATCTATCTTTGTCTCTGCTCTCTCATCCCCCACTCTTGATCTGACGTTCTCTCTTATTTAAAGCCTCATCGTGACATCTTGGCAAGGCTTATTTAGTCTGCCACAGGGACATATCTTCCCTCACGTTGGGTTGCTTTCGGTCTGGCTGAGAATCACAACATCACAGAGAACAATTTGCAGTGCCGGGTGTTTAGAAAAAAAGGGGCCAGTCAACTATGCAGTGGAACTCCAACGGAAGTCTCGTTTTACATGTGGAGGAATAGCAAGGCGGGTGATGTCCCTCCCTTGTTTTCGGAAGGCGTTCGTTCTAAGGTGTGGCCGACAGATCAGCAGTACGGTGAGGTCGGACCGGTGTTGTGTTACCCCGTGGCCAGCGAAGGCCTTCATGCTTCTTTCCACTACGCTCAGGAACTCGTCTACCTCCGATCACGCAGGGAAGAGTACTTTGAAGCTGCTGATGAGGGGATGCCCTCGTGGAGAACCCAGTCGTGCTTTCACAGTGCTTCTGTTCAGAACGCACTTGCTCCTAACACACCATCTCTCTTGACTGGCTGACACGTGCTCAAACTTCCTCCCTCTCACCATCCCGTTCTCCTGCTGTTTATTTTTTACGTTTACTTTTATCGACGTGCAATTATTGCCTGGCAGCGTGCTCCGTAGAGCTGGGCTGCGCTCCATAATGTTGTTGTGCAGCGTTGTATGGAACGTCTCAGCCTGCTCAATGATAGTAAACTCAGATTGCACATGATGATAGTTCTCCTGATGTATTGTGCAGCCCTAATGCTACACGCAATAAGATACCCTCTTTGGGAAGACCGATTTGAAACACGGTCTGTCTCCTGCTAATGGCTCCTTAATGTGCAAACTCATTTTAAGAGCATGCCTAATTATATTAATTATGTTCAACTAACTGGGGATAGCTTTAGATCATTGTACACTATACGGAAGTCGGATGGGACTCATGAAAGAAAAACATTGTCTCTATTTTGTTTAACAAGGTACTGCTGTGCATGTTGCCTTTTTAACAATACAGGTACAGGATCAATTGGCGGAGAATGGGTCCTTGGAAGCCTAATGTGTCAATCACGTAATTTGATGCCTTAGTTGCTTGTCCACCTCACATTTACCGTTGTAATTTACTTGGTGGATTTTAATAAATATGGTCGGCACCTTATACTGGCTATTCTTTAGAGCTCTAGACCAATTGAATTGTTAAAAGTGCAGGAACCATGCTTTACTATTTAGTACCAAGGGCTTGGTCGATCAGTCTAGAAACGTATGGATTTATGAAATGAAAAATGTGTAGGAATCCTGAATTGAGAATTCTCTTTATCTCTAAGAAAATCGTTTCTGTGTTAAATCTACAACAATGTTGCAAAAACGACTAGCGTCACATCGACGTTTTTATTTGTGTTGGAGCTACTGAAGGATTTCCATTGTGATCCTCTGTCAATATGGTGTGTATTCCTTGTTCCCCTGCCAGGCAGTTTCCCAGATGCTGATGGCTTACCTCTCCCGTCTCTCGGCGATCGCTGACAACAAGATCAACTGTGGGCCTGCCCTGACGTGGATGGAGGTATCTCCGCTTTTCTGCCCTTTCCTTGGTCCTGTCAAGCACCTGACCGGTGGCTACCTTCCACTGACTGATTGAAAGGAGACTGCTGCTGCATTTGTCTGCTGTCTAGAGATAGATCAAAAGTAGCCCAGGGACAAGAAGAAAATGTCCAGTTGCCTTGGTTACAGTTTTCGCCTCAGTAACGGTATGGGCATCAGTCAATCTGTCAATGATATCCTGGAGGCGCTCGAGCTCACCTGAGCATCCACTCGACAAAGGTTTTAGGGATGAGAGACATCGGTTTGTAAAGCGGAACCAAATACAGCTAGTCAGATCTTATCATGTATAACAGGTATTTTATGTTTGAATTGGGAACAGTTTTGCTTGCAGAAGAGTTCAGCTTGTTGCGTAGGAGTGCTAGTGACATTAGTCTGTGATATCAGGCACTTACATGTGTGCGTGTGTGTGTGTATGTGTGTGTGTGTGTGTGTGTGTGTGTGTGTGTGTGTGACCACAGGTTGACAATAAGGGGAACCATCTGTTGGTCCACGAGGAATCCTCCATCAACGTCCCCGCCATCGCTGCCGCCCACGTCATCAAGCGCTACATCGCCCAGGCAGCCGACGAGCTGTCCTTCGAGGTGACACCCAAGGACGCGGTCATGCACACACACAGACACACACACACAGTCTTCCAATCAGGGACTCATAAATAGACACACTCCCGCACACGACACCCTCAGTTACCCACGTACACTGTTCCATCAAGTGGATGTCAAATGGGGGATGTCTTTGACAAATGAACGCACCCAGAGAGTGACATGAATAATTCTGTGCCGTTAATCATTAATACATGCCTATCCGCTGTTTCAATAAATTGCATGCCAGAACAATATAATCTTATGGCACAGATGTCAAACTGAATTATGTGGCGCTCAATCTTTATTTGTGATTGCGTTAACTGTATATGCCGTTGCACTTCTGAAAGTATTCATGCATAAGACATGTAATAGCCATGCTTACACACAATTTGCTCATTCTTCAGTATAACAGTCTGTATAGCAATCTAATCCTTGATACTTTATCTACGTCTAATGTCTGGTTTCTGTAACCTAGTCTCTGCTTTCAACAGAAAAAAGGTTGTTGAGTTGTCTATCTAGTTTTGTCAGTTGCCATGACCTTGTGTAGAAAATGGTGGTTATGACCTTTGGACGTTTTTCTCTTTCTCTTTTCCACCTTGTCTCCTCTCTGCAGGTTGGGGACATTGTGTCCGTGATTGACATGCCTCCTAAAGAAGACACCACGTGGTGGAGAGGCAAGCACGGCTTTCAGGTTGGTGGCACAGAAGCAGGCAGTGACCCTTAAGGACACACACACACACACACACACACACACACACACACACGCACACGCACACGCGCGGCTACCTTATCCACTCCGGCGGACAGGCACTCTGCCCAAGACTTCGCACTTTCCCCATTTCTTATATCTCAGATCAAACTTTTAAACTTTGTACAGCGTCTTTGAGTATTATGAAAAGCGCTTTATATAGAAAATGTATTATTATATCTCTCCCCTCTATCACTCAAAAAAAACTATCTGCATTGATGATTTTGCCTTTCATTAAGGCCTCAGAGGAAATGTGGAAATGTAATGGACAGAATCCTGCAATTGCATTTCATCTCCTAAAGTAACCCCCTACACCAGCTAATTGAATGTTTACATGGTTTGTGGGTCTGTTTTTAGAAACTCGCATCAATAACTGTCAATAGCTTTTTTGAGTGCATCCACAAAGGCCAGTTGTGCTGGTTCATACAGTCCAGCTGAATATCCCGGGGCGTTCGTATCGAGCTTGGTTTGTTTTGGCCACAGCTGACCCACTGGTTCCCCTTCGTCCCACATGCTTGGCCCTGCGCTGCACTTCAGGCCCCATGGGACAAACACTGGGACTTAGGCCAGCTGGGAGGGCGGCCATCTTGGACCAAACACAGTCTGTATTATGTTATGTTGTGTGACGTTGTTATGGTTCAAGCAGCTGTCCAGCCAAAGACGTCTGTTCTGCTCTGAACACAACCGAGTACCAGATATTGATGCAGAGCTAGGGCCACCAATTTTCTATTCTTTGAATTCTTCAAACATAGACAAGACATGTGCTGAATGGCTGTTGTGACCCTTGCTATCTACAATCATTTTAATATCTGTGAGATTTCTGGCTTCTGAGTATTCTTTCAAAACCCAACTGAGATGCTTGTCAGTTTCATAAAGATTCAGGCTGGAAGGCCAGTGTCTAATGTAGTGCTTGTAGCAGTGCTAGACCACCAATGACAGAGAGAGGGTGCAAACCGTTCAATAGGGGGCAGACTGTGCTCCCGGCGAGAGGGTGAGCTTTTTAGAGGGTAGGGAGAAGGCTGCGGGTGCATCTGGAGTAACAAGTTCAAACGTTGGGGGGGGGGGGTCCAAGAGAAGAGAAGGCAAAGGTGGCAACCTTAATCGCCGAGGGAGGTGAGCAAACACAACAAAGCTCCTCCTGAACACTACGTCTTGATGTAGTCATAACATCAGTCGCACAATGTCTACATTTATGCTCTTTCAGCTCAAAGGTGTGCGGACTTTGGAATGCTAATAGTGCATAGTCCCTGTCTCCTTTGTCAGTGGAGTGTGCTAGACGGACATTTCTGTGTTTAAAAGGCCTTGGTTGTGTTCTGCCTGTGTGGTGGAGGTCACTCGTGTTAGGATATCGTTCCACTTGCGTTGCAGTTTTGTTTTTTTTCCTCTGCGGTTGGATCGTGAGAAGGACATTAGACTGTTTTGGTTGAAAGCACAGAAAGGCGCTTGCTGCAGTATTCACACGGCACCGCACAGGTTCGCACTAACACGTGCCGTCCACAGAAGGCAGCGTTCCAAAAACGGCCCTAAAGATATGGACCTGACACGTTCAAATTGACCCGGCCACGTTTCATGAAGTGGAGCTTAAGTGGTTGAAGTGTTCCTCTTTTTTTTGTCAATGCTTTAATGGCATCCGCCTCCGGCTTGCTTCTTCCTCTAACAGTGTTTGTCTTCCCACCTCCTCCCTTTTTCTTCTCTTCCTCCTCTCCTCAGGTTGGCTTCTTTCCCTGCGAGTGTGTGGAACTGATAAATGACAAGGTGCCGCAGTCAGTCACCAACTCGGTGCCAAAACCAGGTACTGTGCTGCTTCCTCTCCACCAGCCAATGGCGGAGCCCACTGGCTTTGAACAATGAAACAGCACCTGTGTATTGTTTTGAAAGCCTCCCTGTGAGTTCCAGGAAATGAAAGAGGGACATTGGTTGCGTGGGGGTTTTGACAATAACGTCCTTTGATAACAAATCTCTCTCCACCTGTGGAAGTTGGTTTGGAGAACTTGAGAGCTGTTATTTTCTAAGTTTATTTAAAAGCGGGTGGTGTAAGTATGTTGTACTATATGTCATAGAGATGGATCTGCTGATAAGCGGGGTGTTTCCAACAGTTGGGCACTATTTGCTGAGTAACGTGGGTAGGTCCGCTGTGTTTAGGTGTCAACATGACTTTGCAGAAGCTGATCCCATTGCCAGTCTACAAGCCCTTGAGAGACACAAGTAATGCTCTTCATAGGTAATGGCCAGAGATTAGACAAAACTTGAAGCCTAGAGTGGTTCATATTTATGGATGTTTTTTGGACAGCATATAAAGTTGAATTATCATAACATAAGTGTACAAGTCTTCAAATAATTTAACCTGTTAATGGTACATTGAAATGAACTTGACTTCATTTGAACACTTCATCGGCTATGTCAATAGATATATAGGCAGTTGACTCAAGCAAACGAGACACAAGTCTGTGTTTATTCTAATCTTTATTTTTACCAAGAAAGATCCCAAGTGTTGAAAGTTCATACAGCCATGCAAGCAATCCCCAGGAATGAACTCTACTCTCTTTTACAGTCAGAAACATACAGCTTTGACATTCCAATCCCGCAATAGAAACACGCTCGGAGTTGAACTCTGCCCTCGCCTCTGACACATGTGTAACTGTCCTAGCTCGAGCCGATGACAAGCGCTTCTTGACGTCATCGTTGGCTGAGCTCTGGCTAGCGAGTCCTCCTGCAACCCGAGTCAGGATTTCGAACCCAAACAGCTGAATCACCCACATGAGTCACTGCCAGAACCCTCCCCCTGTGGCTTTGGGTGGGTGGGAGGGAGGCAGGCGACCTCAAACATGGAAAGCTCTCAGGGAATGGAGTGACCGCGCTAGGGAATTGATGACAGCGCAAAGAAAAGGAAAAGACGCATTTCTGTTGGCATAGACTGAGGACAGATATCCCTGTCAATAGTGTTATTTGATTTGCTAGCGCTGACTGGACGGTGTGTTGTGAGAAGAAAGCTTCTCGTTTTGCCCATCTGACTGGCACAGTCACTGGCACTCCTCTTTGTCCCAGGGTTCAACTGTCTCCCGCCCTTCTGACTGCTCATTCACGATGGCCTGTTTTAACTGGATGTTATGCCTGTGTTTGCATGTCCTTATGATTATCACCATACATTCTTTTATATATTTAAGTTCAGTGACCAGTAATGCCTGATAAATGTCGTAACTCAACAGTGCGTCACCTATTTTGGAACCAGGACCTCCATTTCTAATATCCCTGCATCCTTTAACAGGGCGTTTGCATGGCATGATCCCACTGCCTCTATGCATGTCTAATGTTGTTTTTGTTCCACTGCCATGATCCCGCTCGCCTTCTCCAACTCAGCCTCCCCCTGTTCTGGTCTGCGGCCTGCGTCCTGGAGCCTCTTCCCACCCTGTGCGTGCTGGTATACACCCTCCACTCCCACATTCTCTCCCTTTCACACTCACATACACCCCCCCCTCCACGTTCCCCTGTTGTCTTGCACTCCTACAGACTCTGTACTTATGGCATTCGTTTTTCAGGTTAATTTATAATTGTTAGTTAACACAACACAATGATACTGGTGTGTTTTATATGATGCCAACAGAGTCATTGAAAGCACAAGAAGGTCCTGTAGTCCAGGTCTGTGCCTCTGTTGTAAAGCTGGAGAACATTTGCACAATGCCATATTATTTAGTTTCAACCCTGTGTCACATATGCAAAAAGGCTAGAGACTGAGCGTCCCCGACAACAATACTGCTGTGTCCGCTAACCAAACGTTCTCTCCCTCCTCCGGTTCCCTCCTCCCCTGCCAACCCATACTCCACCCGCTCATCTGTCCGTGGGTGTGCATGCAGATTTGGAGATGGAGACTGTAAAGCAGGAGAGTGTATGGGTGGCCGACCCGCTTAATCACTACAGCCTGAGCTCAGGTAGACCAGTTCAAACGTCCATAAGTGTGACTGACCCCCTCTAATCACAAGTTGTTGTTTTTTTCCCTCTTTTCTAACACATGTCGTCCTGGGTGTGGGGCACTCTGTTTTGTCCTCTCAGTTGAACCGCACTACGGTCCAGGTCCCTCGTCGTGTGCCCTCCTCAGGATAGAGACGCTTCCACGATTATGCTGCATGGGTGTTGAATGGGGTTTAGTTGTTTGTAGAGCACTAGACTTTAGCATAATAATTAACCACGCTCAGTAGACCTAGGTTCTTGTTTTTGTGGTATAGCTGAACTAGTTTTTTGTTTGTTACTCTTTGTACCGACCATTAGGAATGTGTGTGTTCTTAAACATGGCCACTTATATCTATTGAGCCTGGTATGTTTGTATTCAATTTGAAAATAAGTCGAATTGTTATAAGTCGAATTGTAAATAAGTCAAGTTGGAATGCAAAGTTCAAAGACACATGGAAATGTATAAAGTGAATCAATTCGAGTAGAAAAGGTGGCAATGTAGTGCACGCTCACAGGGCTCTGCTCGTTCTCCCTCGGCCCCGTGTTTCCTTCTGCCACTGACATTTTTCATTTTCACGGTTCAAGGTGTATGCAAATGGCTTTGGGGGCTAACAAGGTTACAGGAGAGTTTCTCAGAGGCCTTGAATGCACTGCTGTCTGGGTCTTGGCCAGCTGTAGTTTTCTTTTGGGTTTAACTTGAAAGGCCAGGGGGGGTGGAGGTGTTGTTGCAAGGTCTAGACTGGCCTCATTTATTCAATCCCTTTAAAGCGGGCAGCAATAAAACGATTCTCTGAGCATGAAGCTTTGTCCCGCGACCGTAAGAACCTCTGTGTTGGCCTCTCCATGGTTACCGAAATGGCACATTCCTACAAGGAACCCCACCGTTCTCACATATACTCGCTCCTGATAACTCTGTTTCTGTTTCTACGGCTAAGTAGTTACAGTGTAAAGCTGTGGATCCCGATTTTACTGTTGAGGGAGGTTCTTGCTACTACCGCACCATGAAAAGGTTAGCGTAGCAGCCGGTAAGACCTTCCTCCCTCACTTTTATTTATTTATTTTTTATTAGAAAGCAAAGCAATTGTTTAGGGCTCTTCCCATGTACAATTCTCTTGGCTTAGCAGGTGTTAGTCCAGATGTGGCGTTCACACTACCCTTTCTATTCCCTACTTCCTCCCCTGGCCAAGGCCGTCTTCCTGTCAGGGGACAAGTGGCTGGAGCAGCTGTGAGCTGAAACATGCCAAGACAACTGACTATGTCTAAGAGATGAAGCACAGAAAGGATGACAGACTGTGGATTAGGTTCATTCTGTGATGATCCTCCAGCCTTTGCTTTTGCTTGTGAAATTAAGTGTACCTGGGCTCCTGTTGCTCCCAATTTAGTTGCAAAGCACACATGTACTTCTTCATTGCGGAAAAGTGATATATTATCCTTCAATGTATAGCTTATAAACTTATTCCAGATGCCTTTGCAAAATGTTTTTTGTATTATTGAAACAGATATGATGCAGCGCTTCACTCTATTTGAGTGATATTGAATGCTTTGTTCTCTAACTGTAAAGGAAATGACAATTAGTTATGTAATCTCAGGGGATTTAGTGACGGCATCCGCAACTGTGCACTGCTTTACTGCAGCATTCCGCATAATGTCTGATGTGGTTGCCAATGTCGAAACGTAGTATGGCCATAGGTCGTTTCATAAAGTCGCTGCCCCTGAGCAATGACATAACTCCGTCAGATTTGATTTCGTTTGGTTCGGGTCCATAGCGGAATATGGACAAAACTCTCAAACATGAGCACTCTGAAGATCTGTGCTGTTCTTAGCCTGTGCAATTAGAGCGTAAAACAATTGCCACTAAAAGCTACAATATTATATTTCTAAAGGATATTTATATGTATTTATCCGGTTCATCGGTTTAGTGCGCGTGCAAGTACTGAGGTGTAAAATGACACGGCGAAGGGGCTGGTCAAATGCTGGATATAGGGAGAGGGAAGTAATTTAGTGCTTCAACGGACAGTGACAAGTTGAAACCAGAAGTGCAGACTTAAGTGCTTACACGTATCGTACCTCTCAGTTTCGCAAATGTAACCTTATTGGATAATTTCAACCTGGTTTTACTATTTGTCAAAAAATAGCTGTGCTGGAAAGGAAGGAAATGTAAAACAGAAGTTTACTTTTTACATTCGATTCAATACTACCGTTTACTTAAAAATACCGGGAGTCCCACTGAAAAGAACTAGAGAGGTAAGAATGGTCGTTGGTCGTTACTTAAAATTAGTTAGAGTGATCTCAGTATTATGGATGTTTTTTTATGGTTTGACTTGATGGAACCCGCTTACGTCGTTTGCTGGAATGTTTTCTGGTATGCTCAGTATCGACAAAGGTATTATGCCAGGCAATGTATGTCTGTGGTTGCCTCCGTGCGTTGTACTGTCATAACTTTTCCGCTTTATTAGCCTAGACGTTTTTATGCAAATACAAGCAGATTATGATTGAGGATGAGGTCCTGGTCTCCTGAAGTGAATACAGTCCTTGACCATATGAACACAGTACTAAAAGGAAAAGGTTTATTGGAACAGGAAAGATTTCTTGTGTAGTTTTTTTTGTTGCACTTTATATTTGTAAATTACACTATACCTGAAAAAGATCGAAGATGAACACGTAAAATATGCAATCTCTTGCCAATTTGCCTGTCACCGATTCGGCAGTATAATGAGGTTGATGGATATTCAAATGAATAAAGTTTGACTGAAGAACAGCCTGCTAAATAATGTTGCTCCATTACCCATTTAAATGGATAAAGGCAACGCACATTGTGTTTGACATCTCTCAGCCAGTTATGTGTTTAGTTAGTCTAATGGAGCATTCAGGACAGAACAATTAACTGTTCAAGCCCGTCAATGACCACATACTGTTGTTCAAATAGATGTCACTGTCTATAAGAACAACAGTTTACAAGCAGATACAACATTTCTCTTTGACTGACATTAAAGGCCACATATTCTACTAATAGGATGTTGATTTTTTGATGGGACTCTATGTTGTGTGCTAATATAACATTATCTTACTCTAGACCTAGCCAAATAAGCCTTTTCAACTTTGGCATCGAGCACTCATGACTTCCTCTGCACGAACTTTTGTGGAACTATAGCAAAAGGTTAATTGGGTAGGTAAGTGGAGTGGTCAAGCCTGTTCAGTTCAAACACGCTGTGAAAAATGAATTTATTTGCATAGGTCTCCTTTTTGGTCATTACAGATGTGGATGGAGAACAGTAGTGGCCATTTGCTTTAGTCTGTACTATAGATTGTTACAGTTTATTCAGGAGCAATTTTTAGCATAATTTATCTGGATGGGTTTGGCGTGTATCTTGCCCAATGTAATGAGTTTCACAAAATAGCTCTGAACATTAGGGGTGAAAGATGGGAGTCAATCCACCCAAGTTTTTAGTACAATAACGAATACATTTTTTGGAGTACAACATAATTGAAAAGTAGGTCAGCAAGACCTAGCCCAACCAAAGTAGCGACCAGTCATTGGCAAGCTTCAGTGCATCTGAAGACCCAGTACTCTGTCTTTTTGGCCACTGGGCCTAGGTGCCCAGGTGTGTCACATCCTCTGACGAGATTCCCACTCCTTCCACCAGTTCCCTGTTGTTAGATGCCCAACCAGGACTACACGACGTCAGAGTGGGAGGGTGATCACATGAGGCAGTTGATTTAGGGTCAGAGTACAGAGCAAGGCTGTGCCGTTTGCTATTATATCTGTAATGCTTACTTTACCACACATCCTGTCACAGAGTGCACTGGGGCCTGTCTGTCACATGTGTGCCCCAGCAATCCAAACTGTTTTGATAGCTTGCATCTAGGGGCCCCATCCTGGAGCCTGGCTTCACTCTCTCTCTCCCTCCCCTTCTTTCGATTAATCCCTCTTAAGTTTTCCTCTTCCCCCATTCATTTCTCAAGGTTCAGCTGTTGTGGTGTGAAAATAGTGGAATTTCTATTCTCCAGAAGGAAAAGATGGGAGAGGAGGGACATATTTAAGATGCTTACATTTGAAATGTTCTGGTACAAACATCTTGAATAAATCAAGCAATTGCACTAATTCGAGTAGCAAAGCTAGTGAAAGGCTGGCTGCTTAATGTTTAAAACAAACCTCTCTTGTGAGCAGAAGTATGCAGTGCTACCATCTTTGCTAATGCCCTTAATCGTGGCATTTGAGAGTAAGGTTAAAACATAAAGAAAACAAACAATTTTTCTCCAGATTTGTTGAAGGCCCTGCCATATGAGCAAGCCATGCCATTTTTGCTTTGTCGACCTCGATAATGCTGTTTATAGGAGCTAAAATTTGATCTAGGTCTAATTGGAAAAAATGTTCATGCATGTTTATACATTTTGTCCTGTCGTCAAGGTAGCTTCTACTTGTCACATTTATATTTCCCCTCAGTCGTCTAAAAAATCAATTGCATTCTTGAATGTTCGCTTAGTTTATTGTCCACCCTTTTGGAGCGTTAAATGTTCCAAATGGAGATCCCAGGGGCGAGGCTGTTGGCTCTAGCTTGACTAGCTGTGGTTATTGGTCTTGCACCCCTCCTGGGGCGTTGTGTGAGTTATTTCACCATCAGAACAGTAAAACTCAACTGTAACCCAAACCCCCCACCACCCCCCAATTTTATTTTTTATTTTATTGGACTTCATTGGATCCCATGATTTAGGAAGCTTTCAGCAACTGTCAGTTTTAAACATCACACAGATGTCCTAATGCTCGGCTGCTGCCTTTGAGCTCTATGGCTATTTATCTGAATGCAATGGACACATCAGCTCTGTGACCTACCCGGTCAATATACTATTACCATATGGTTTCCATCCCGCAAGATTCCAAGGATGGCTTAAATATTCCCTGCTGTCCCCGCAGAGGGGTTTGAGTTTCCAAAGTGCCCGAGGAGCTACTCTCTCACTGTCGGCAGAACTGACACTGAGCAGAAGAGGCTTCATACAGTCGCTGGAAAGTTTAGCTTGCCTTTGCACCCACTCCTTTTAGTTGCATGGTTTATGTCTACGTGGGTTCATATTTAACAGTGAAGGCAGCGTAAGCCGATACAATTGCTCTGTCAGCCCTCACATAAAATGCCAAAACCCTTCGATGCCTTAACAGTTTGTAAACAAAGCTGCCTCAGCATTTTGCGAGGAATTGTTCAGCGCAAAGGAATTCTCGGTGGTGGAATTAAATCTCGCGTTGTCCTGAAGTGAAAAGGCAAGACAGATTCATGGTCATGAAAATACATTTTCTGAATTGACTGTTCAAAATTCTTTAGTCCAGACATGGGAAACGTTTTTAACCTTTTGGTACAAAAATGCAATATATTTTTGATGGTGCCAGCTTATTCCTTTGGTGGAGAAGCACACCCGTCATTTGAGGGCACATTTGTCCAAATAATGGTCAACCATTTTCTGGAAGATTTGTGATCAAGAGGCTAGGCCTGTTCATTTTGGAATTTTGAGATTTTTCGCTTGATTGCCTTTCCACAGTGCTTCGGAATGGAGAAAACAACTGGGCCTTTAGTTTAAGAAGCTTAGACCTCTTTTTCAGACATTGTCTGAATGTGCAGTTTTGCAATGTGCCGTCTTTGTTTGATATAGAAGGGCTAAGCGACAATGGCAAAGGAAGAGGAGGATTCCTTTCTTGTTGCTGTGGAGGCGGTATTCAAGTGTGAAACCTATGATTCTAGGCATCTATACGACAATGCATGGTGCCAATAAGAGAAAAGTCTGCATTCCTATTGGTGTCTGAAGTTTCTCACCCCTCCAGTGTGTTGTACTTTGGTTGAATGCAGGTGGCCCTAATTCGAGAGGGGACATCAGTAAGGTGTGGCCCAGGAGACGTCATTGATGACATTCTGTTTACCCAACAGTTTCCAAGAAGCACGGGAAGCTCATCACGTTTCTACGAACCTTCATGAAGTCCCGGCCCACCAAACAGAAGCTGAAGCAGCGAGGCATACTCCGGGAGAGGGTGTTCGGCTGTGACCTCGGCGAGCACCTTCTCAACTCCGGTCACGATGGTGAGACACTTACGCCACACACACACACACACACACACACAGAGCCATTATACAGCGCCAGGGACATCAAGTTGGGATGTAGTCACGTGGCAGTGGCCTTCTTCACCTACATTCTTTGTCAGTACCAGGAGAGTTGCGTTTCAGGGGTCAGCCATCTAGACCTCCTGACTTTGCATAACGTTACATGGCATGTCACACTGCACAGTTGGAAGGTCACAGGGGAACGTTGCATTTCTGTCACGCCGTGGTGAGCAACGAGGTCAGCCCCTGTGTCCTCTGTTCATGTTCATATCTCACAACACAGAGGTAAAAAATAAAATTAAAAAAAAGACCCTGGCCCCTACCTCTACAGCTTGTTTTGGCTCAGCCCCGGTGTTGACGGTCAGACGTATGAGTCACTTAGCTTACGACGCAACAAATCCCGCCACCCCCCTCCACACTCTGGGAGGATTGCCATAGCAACCCTGCCGTTTCTTGCAGAGTATAAAGGTCAAGACTAAGTTGATTTGTTTTCTTCCTATTCCACTGATCTGCAGCCAGAGGATCTGTTTGTCTGCAAATCCACCCTGAGCTGTCTGTCTAGTTTAACTGCTGCCATTAGCCATCCCAATGCTAATCCCCTATTTTCTAACCCACCTTCACTCTGGGACCTTTTCTGATATGCTTATTAGATGATTAACACTGTATACAACCACAATTGACAGTGATAGCCCTTTGATTGTGAATGCACAGATGTTACTCTGAATGTGTACAGTGGGGCATATTTCAATCATCCTCTGATGATTGTGTGTCAAGATTACAGTTGGTGAGGCTTCCTCCCTGTTATCCCGTTGTTGTGTCTTTCGATGGATTCTGTGCATGTGTTGATCAAAGAACCCTGGTGTCATGAGTGACAGGCTGACCATCTGAACAACAGTACACTGTTATCCAAGGCTGTAGCGCCATACTCCCTACATCACATTGTAGTTGTCTGTCTTAACCAGCCAGGAA
>JAVQJS010040693.1:0-16975 GCA_036024795.1 Galaxias rostratus
ATAATTATTAATTGTTTAATTGCGCTGATTGCCTCTGATTGTTTTCCAACAGTGAGCCTGGGGTTTTAAAAGGAGACGGGAAACCGAGGAAACGGAGAGCGCCGGTGGAGAGAAATTAAAGCACGAAGTGTACATAATAAAAAGAAAATTAATAAAGAAGCACGAGAAGTGCTAAAATAAAAATCTTAGAGAGGGGGAACTAGCATTGCCACAATGGGCTACAAAGGTTTTTTTGCTACCAAGGTGCCACACAACAAACATCTAAAGATTGGTAAAAGCTTAACCCCAACCGCAAGTTTATGGACTGAAAAAGACAGGAGGATTTTGGCAGTTACAGGATCTGCAAAACAAAGTGCTTCGAGAAAGTGTTGACTCGTCTGTCGCTGCTTTCACATGTTTAGCGCTCAGATTTTTCAATAATATTTTTCTGTGCTCCCCTTCCGGTTCTTTCCCAGTTGTATTTGTAACACCAAAGTCACTGTGTGTGCTTTAGATATGGAGATTTAAAGACCGTTTATTTTGTTTATGAAAAAAAAAAGTCTCTTCAATGTGTCGACAGAGCCCCACAACAAGTGCACTATTAGACTATTCTAATGCCTTAGGTCTTTTATGATGTCATTCATGTCATGTCTCAAGACCTTCGCAACCAGATTGTTGCAAAACATGAAAATGGGATTGGCTACAGACGTATTTCACAACTTTGGAATCTTCCGGTAAGCACCATTGGAGGCATTATCCATATGTGGAAGCAATATCACTCCACCATCAATCAGCCACGCACAGGAGCTCCTCGCAAGATTTCTGATCAGGGTGTCAGAAGACTACTTAGAAGAGTAGCCAAAGAGCCAAGGACCACGAGGAAAGAGCTCCAGAAAGACAACTGTGACAGAATGGACAGTAGGCAATAAACTCCAACACCATGGCCTCTGTGCACGCTCAGCCCGCAAGACTACTACTGAAAAAAAGACATGTTAAAGGTCGTTTAAGGTTTGCCAAACATCGTTTGGACAAGCCAATGAACTACTGGAAGAACTACTTTTTCCCCTCTCGTGGTACTGGCAGACTTCATATCATGGAAGGAACAATGAATGGAGCCATGTACAGAGAGATTATTGAGATAAACCTGCTGCCATCCACCAGGATGCTGAGGATTAGACGTGGGTGGACTTTCCAGCAGGACAACAATCCAAAGCATACAGCAAAGAAAAAAATTGTTTTCAGAGAAAGAAAATCAGCTTGTTGGAATGACCCAGTCAATCACCTGATTTAAACCCAATTGAACATTTGTGGAAGCATCTGAAGATCTGTATTCACAAGAGGGTCCCCCGCAATCTTCAAGATTTAAAGACACTTCTATAGAGGAATGGGCCAAAATCACACCTGAATACTGCGGGACATTAGTTACTTCAAAAAGAAAGCACCTTGAAGTCTATATTGCAAACAAAGGCTTCTCCACTAAGAATTGAATTCATTTCAGTTAGTGTGTTCAATACTTTTTACCTGTTTCAGTCCACTTTATTACACATAACTTTATTACATATGGACTTTTAATCTTCAGATTTCTAGATTATTAGAGTTAATACCAACGTCTGGGGCAAATTTCACTTAAATAGGCTCATTGGAAATACATTTCCTGGACAAAATATTGATGTGTTCAATACTTATCATTAAGTATTATTTTCCCCATTGTGTGTATATAGTCTTCTCAATTTTACATTTCGTTTGTGTGTGTAATTTAGCAAAACGTTTAGTCAGGGGACTGTATTTTCACAATTTGTGTGTCCAAGACTTTTACATTGGTTTGGTACAACAGACTAAAGATGCTTGTTTTTCATACAGTTAGGATTATGCAGCCTGAATATGTTGTTGAAGATTTTTTTTTAGAAAGTTCTAATGAGCTAGTGAAAAAAAAATGTGAATGGTCCTCAAATGTTGATGCAAACAATTAATTTGGAGGGAGTTTGGGTTAGAGTTAGGGTTAGGTCTAATACTATTGGTGTAGGCTAACATTCATATCTATATTCAAATCTATATTGGCTGGACTGTAACCCTTTACAAGTGTAGGGATTAAGGTTATACCAGGTCATGTTGAGTTTTTATTTATATTAGGGAGATTACCATTCAATCGATTCTGTATATATGTTTTTGGAGCCAAAATGTATACATGATACAAATATAAAAGTACCTGATTAAACTACGGGTTTTAAAGTTTAAGGTATTGTATGCTTTCATACGGATGGTGGAATAGTCACTGTATTATTAACTTATTCGTTTTTTTGTCTAAGTTGACTCGTGCAAATAATTCTTGTAATTGTTCCATAACTGGTTAGACTGCTTCGTTGAGAGGTGCCAAGTGCGACCGCCCTTTGGGAAAAGCGTGTACTGTCTATGCTGTTCACCTTTTAAGTGTTTACATCACTGTGGCCTCAGATGTATCTGTGAGGATCTTGAGGCACGCCAATAATATATCACTGTGATTGTTGTCTCTGCTGCTGTGGCTGCTTTCAGTGTGTAGAGTTCAACTTAATCACCAATGAGAGCACTGACCCTCTCTGGGAATACTTTTTTCCACCTCTCTTTCTCTTTCTCTGGTACAAGCACACGTGTGAACGCACACATGTCTGTTCTCTAGGCTTTTTACTATATGTTTATTGTTTAGTTGGTTCCTCACTCTCTTCTCTTCTGTCAGGAGAAAATAGGGAGTAATTCTGGAGGTTGGCCAGGCCTGTATTTACATGTCTGTGAAAGGAGGAGCAACGTGTACGGAAGGGGTAGAAACAGGAACCGGTCTGAACCAGTGTGTGCCGACTCTTGGGACCATTCCCCTTTTGGTCTCCCTCCTCTCTTCTTCTCAGACGAGGACTGGGTGAACTTTTCCTCAAGCACTCAGTCACACTCTGTCTCCAGGAAAAGGAGCTGGGTACACATTCCTTGGAAGCGTAAAAGGATCCTCCTCTATCTCTCCATAACACACAGATACAAGACGGATGGTGCCCATTAGGATGATTATAGTATTTTTCTTGCCATTATATAAGATGTCATGACAAGTATGTGAAATTGATTTTCCAACACATGCTTGATAAACACATTGTAATAAAATCCATCTAAAGTCAAAATGGAAAAACACAATTATGATTTTAGTTTTAAATGTAGCTGACACCATATCTGGCTTCTTTTGGATACATTTTTGTCTGCATGATTAAGATAACGGCAGTATGAATGTTCTATTGGGAACTCAGTACAGAAAACATGTTTGAGTTAGAGTTATGATGATGTTTTAAATCCAACCTCTCACATTTCATTGGGTTTTGGTAGCATTTATAGTAATCAGTGAGCGGCCCCTATGTTATCTGTAAAATTAAACATTGTTGGCAGGGGTGGGGGCACCGCAAAATGTACAATCATAGGCCGACACAAAAAATATACCTTTAACAACTTCAATGAACGGCCCTTTTTTACCTCTATCTACGTGATATTGATCTGATATTTGCTATTCTTAACCTTGACATTGCACAGAATTATGTTTAATCTCCCTCCTCTGCAGAAGAATGAAGTGTAGCCGACGTGGGTTGATGTGCGATATGTCTTTGTCACATACTTTTAACTCTGGTGAATGTAACAACTGTGGCCTCCCTGACTGTACCAGACTGGAATTGTACCCGGGTACTGTGCTCTTCATCAGCACATGGTGAAAGTTACCTGCAACAATCATCTCTGAGATTATATGTACATAACATATACATAACTAGTATAATCCAAAATGCTCTGATGCAGCCCACAAAAGAGAGAACCTGTGGAAAACAGTTAAGGTATTCAAGTTACAGACGCACCTTTAGAAAGCCAAAAAGTGGGTGCACTGTTATGATCTAAAAAGTAAATTGCTGACTGCATTGATGATTTGTCCAGGAAGGAAATGATTGATGATTGGCCCCAATGAAAATACTTAACTAACTACATTCCTAACTACGTGAGTGTGTACTAAATGTGCATCAATTGCCTTACACCAGGCCGTAGCACTCAGCAGCATATAAAGTTTAATGTGACTTGGTCGAGTCTATGGACAAGACATCTTGCTGTCTTTTGCTATTGGATGGACAACCCAACTTTACTAAACTCTTTGTCATTGGACTTGACTAAAGGAATCCAGCTGGTCTCAAAATAACGTCATAACTTGGTTAAAGATTAAGTTTTTGGCAGATTGCAAAGGTGTTCCTCAGTGTTTCATTCATGGCCCACTCCGTTTTTACTTTTAAAATTGCATTGGTGCTATGACCAAAGATTGTAATATTTACTTACAAACTGATCAATCTATTTTGTATGCTTATGCCTACTCCATAATTGAAGTGAAGCGAACGTCCAAAAAATAGGGAGTACTAATAGAAAGTAAGTCCTTTTTCACCGGAACAAACTCTTTTGGATCCTTGTATCATCGCTCTAAATGGACACAGAACAGAACAGAGTTTAAATACCCAGCTATTTGCCTGGGTGAGGAGTTTCTTTTTAAACTAATGTCTTGTCTTTTAAAGCTCACAAAGCTGAAACCCAAGTTGAGCTATTTGCTGTAGAGATAAGGTATTTCGTTTGAAAACAAAAAGTGAATTGTGAACAGTGAATCTTAATCATAGTTTTACAATTTTTAGAGGAAAACTAAGATCAGATACTTTACAAAAATAAAATCAGATTAGTTAAATACTAAAATAGTATTTAATCAGTGTCATCTTTATGACCTGTTTAGGTCAAGATAAACAAGTCCATTAATCATTGCAAGTACATTTGTAAAACTAGTTAGCATAACTAGCTATCATTGTCAAGAACTGAATAACCATATTCCGTTTAATTGGAAAGGAATAATTCAATGACAATAATAATAACACTAGGTTACCATATGTTTACTGTCAATTAAGATTGGCCTAGGTTCCAGTCAGAGACATATCCTGGGAAAACAATGCAGTAGAGATTTAGTTGAACCTTCTTTAAGAATGTCAATTATTCTGCTGTTTCTTCAAATATGTGTGTTTTTAGCTAGCCAAGATGTTCGCTTCCGCCCACACTTACCCTCAGCTTTGTCATGAGTCTGGGTCCTTGATTAGGGGTGATAATCTCTCATAAGCATGGCAGTGAATGATTTTGTAACTGTTCTTTTCGCAGAGCTAGGCTTTTGACCCTCACTCTGAAGAATCTGTACAGATGGACATTTCTGCCATGCATCGATCAGTACACACATCAAATCCCTGAAGCTTTTTCCCAGCAGGCCAGGGACACAAGGTACTAAATAACCCTAAAGCCAACCTGCGCTAACCTCTCTGTGCCAGTGGCCCGGCTAAAAGCAGAGAAAACCGGACTGAGCCAGTGCTCTGTATCACATCACCCACCCCCTCCCACTCCTTCAACAACCAATACCACGTGTACTACCACATGCACATATGTCTTCTTTCTTACCTCCCTCACAATCTGCTATTTTGTTTTCATAGCAATGTGCTGTTTCTATTTCTGGGTGTCTTTCTGTTTGACAACATGTTTGTGTTCCTTGCAACAAAATTAAGAAAATTAAAATATTAACTGGAGAGGTATTGACAGTTTATTATTATTAATATTGTTAATAATAGTAACGAATGTTATAATTATTATCAGTAATAATAATAATAATAAAAATAAAAACTGCTTTTTTAGGGTAAAATTGTTGTACAACATTTCCAAACTAAAACCTTAGCTGGTAAGAAGATTATAAATTGTAAATAGGTAATCCTGATTTTAAAAAAATTGATCCCCAGGCCGTTAATGCAGAGTGACAAAAGGTTTCTTGCAGTTTTATTTTGCTGGTCCTTGTTGAGTCATTGCCTCACTTCTGTTTTCATCCCAGTGGGTGTCAGTGGTATTGAGTCTCAGATCAACTGGGTGTGTAGTTTCCATGTGAGGTCACAGGTCACCACCCCCTCATGGTACTGTACCTTTGCCCTTTCAGAAATGCCTTTAGGTTCAGTCATTTTGCTATTTAACTGTTGGATCTTGATTATTGAAATGTTAGCGAACTATAAGGCCTGGGCGCACTGAGCAGATGGTGTCTGTCTTCTCAGATTGACGAGTCCCTTTTAATGAGAAAAAATTGTAAAAATTGATTGTTGAGTGTGTGTGCTTTAATCATATTTTCCTGTATTCCTCTTTCATGAACATTAGAGAAGTTGACACAGATGACACATTTTCAAGGGCCTTTAAATAGGTTGGATGTCTGGGAAACTATAAAGAGCACCAATGCAATGTTTCTTTGGTCAGTGGAGTGTCTTGTCATTTGCTAAGCTCTTTAAATTCTTGTGGTTAGGGTTTACCAGGTCTATAAAGTCACCACTGTCTAGATGTTGATAAAACAGGGAAATTCTAGCTCTTTTCTTATTGGTTACCAGAAGCCTTGTTTTCTCATGAGATACGCCCGACAACAACACAGCCAATAGTTTTTATCCGCAGGCGGGGCCTGTGTGGTGTTCTGGTGCAACGCTGTTGGTCACAGCGCTTGGCATGTTGTTCTCAGTCACGTTGTGTGCTCCTTAGCACAGCTGACTGCCAGCCTGACTGCCTCCCTGTATTAGAGCATGGCTTTCTGTTTAACTTACCCTTTTATCGTTGACTCCAAACCTGACTTGTCCATTACATTGACAAGACAATTAACTGTGTTGTGCAATTAGCTCCTCTGTCTTAATGTCTATAACCCTGCAATTTGTATGAGTTACTTGAAACAATTGTTTTGAGTTGAGCTGATAGCATACTTGACTAAAGCTGTTGTCACGTATGTGAGGGAAGAAATGAGTATGAATACCTTTCGACACTATCCTGGTCAGATCCTGCAAATTTTGCGATTACCAAACCAGAAAGTAAGGCCATAGGTTACCGAACCAGGCTTTTGATGGTGCCCCCATAGGAGGTAGTGAGGCCTGGGGTAGGGAGACTTGACTTCTAGGACTCCGGAAGGAATGGAGCCACTGATGGCTGAGGTGTTAATGTTTAAGGTTGGGTTGTCCACCAGGTAAAAATGTATGTATGTTTGTCTCGAATATTCTATTTATTTTTCTTTACTTATTTTTTATCTGAAATTAATTTTTCTTCATTGCTGTGTGTTTTTCGTTACTTGATTTCTAATTTGTAGTTTAGTTTTTTATCATTGCTTAATGGCCAAACGATGATACTCCAATCCCCCCCGAATTAAAAAACAATTCTATTCCATTTCCATCCCATTTTGTCAATAGTAACTAAATGGTTAATTTTGAGGGATGTGTGTGAATTGATTATTCTTAATATTGCTAAGATCTAGCAAATTTTTCCTTTTTATATTTTACAGAATAAAGAAGTATTAAATAAGATTGCCTGCTAGTAATCTTGCAACCCTGTCCTGTTAATTAGATGGATGAGCCATGGTAACAGAGCTTGTGCACTTCCTCAAAACTTTTTCATTTTGTTATGTTACGGCCTCATTCCAAAATGTATGACGTGATTTATTTCTCTCAAAATTCTACACACAATACACCATTACACCGACAACATGAAATTTGTTTTTTAAGATCTTTCCAAATTTATTAAAAATGAATAAACTAATAAATCTGAAAAAAGGTCACAAAAAGCACATGGTAGCCCGTCCGGAGTTTGACAAAATACACATGAAGGACTCTCAGACCATTAGAAACAAAACTCTCTGGTCTGATGAGAAAACAATTGAACTCTTTGGCGTGAATGCCAGGCGGCATGTTTGGAGAAAAAAAGCCACTCCTCACCAGGCTACTACAATCCCTATAGGGAAGCATGGTGATGGCAGCACCATGCTATGGGGGTGTTTTTTAGCAGCAGGAACTGGAAGACTAGTTAAAAATACCAAAAAGTTCCAAGCTTGAATATTCAATATTAAAAAAGACCCGGGGCTGCAATTACCAAAGGTGCATCAACAATGTATTAAGTAAAGGTTTTCAATACTTATCTACATTTCTTAGTTTATTATTTTTAATACATTTGCAAAAATCTCAAAAAACGTTTTTCACGTTGTTATTATGCTGTGTTGTGTTTAGAATTCTGACGAACAAACTAGTTTAATCAATTTGGGTATAAGGCCGTAACAAAATTTGGAAGAAGTGAAGTGCTGTGAATACTGTTCCGAATGCACTGTAACTAGTGTTACAGTGGACTAATGTTTATCCCAACAAGCATGGAATGTAACATTAAGTGCTTGGACTAAATTGGGTTATTACTCATAAACTATTATAGAGCACAGACTTTAACAGAGATTACAGATCTCCTACAGCCATATATTTAACTTTCCCTGTTATGGTAGTTATTCCACAGGAGATGATTTTGACAACCCTTATTCTCTGTTTAACTATTCTCCAAGTATGGGCATCCTGGTTTAGTGGCGCATGCCACAAAGTACTTTTTCACAGTTTTATGGGAAATCATGCCCAGTGGTTACATTTGTTAATCTTGGAGAGAAAAAAGGCACCGATTCTAACAATGACTTATGCAAAAAAAAACATTTAACTTTCTGATAATACCAAATAGTAATTGGTCTGAATATTTTTTGTACTGCATGTTAAACTGTAAGAACTTTATTTAAAGAAGTGTTGTAAATGGACCACAAATTATTCCCTTATTGTTTACTTGTAAACTTGTTGATGATGAAGGATTAGGTAACATCTTGTAAAATCCTTCCCTGGTTTCCCTCTGAGGATTACATCTTTCTATGAACTGAGATATCATCAGCCTGCTGTGCTCCAGGTCCCGTTATACAATGCAGCAAGCCCTAGGTAGTTCTATCCATTTGTCTGTCTTCTCAAACAAAAAGGAGGAAACAATTTTTATTAGTGCCTATGTTGTGGTTTTTACTGGTAGGTATATTTATAGTTCTGATTGTTTTAAAATAAATAAAACATTAATCAATTCATGATCAATTAAATAGTTATTAAACTATTTAGGCAAAGTATTTGTTTTGCTTTTTTAATGTTGGTTAGAACTTAAACTTCAGAACCATTGTGGAGCAGGCTTTTGGAAAAAAAATCTGTTTATAATATTTTGGACTTGTCTTGTGATGTACATATGTTCTCTACACCAAATATCTCAAAAAATATTCTGTGCAACAAATCACAAATATGATGTAAAATATTTAACTCATATAGTTGCTCCTGAAGTGGAAATCTTGTTGTTTTTGTGGGACATGTTCTTTTGGCTGCAATGCAAGTCTGACTAGCAGTACATTCAATGTTCAAATTCAAGTCAAAACTATTTTGTCTCATTTGTTTACCCACAAATATTTAAATTTTACAGGCCATGCAGATTGTTCTAATCTGACAAGGATAGCACATTCCTTTGCACTCTTGTCATGTTTTTCTCACATTCTGCAGGTAAAACTAAGTAGTTACCCACTAGTGGACCACCCAGACAAAATAACAAATAATTGTGTGCTTTTGATGATACCTCTGGAGTATTAGAATATCTTTCCGTCCACATAGTCTAGATATTCAGACTCGTTTTATGGGAGTTCAACAAAAGAGAATTATAATTAATTTGATTGCATTAGAAGAATACACTGAGATGGACCGGCAACCCAGGATGTACACCGCCTCTCGCCCAATGTTGCCTGGGATAGGCTCCAGAATCATTGAACATGGGTACAACTTTTGTTGGACCCATTCAGACCACACTTCGGTCCTGGCAAAGACCCAGGTTGCTGAAGTTCACACACAAACTGGGTCTACCAGTTACTTCTTTTGCATCACTGCAAAACAGAGTCGGCGCGTTGCTACGTTGTTAAACATTAAAACCATTATAGCTAGGTGGCCAACCAGTAGTGATGTGTGGATTTACAACTAACTTTCATACCTCAGCCAAGCTGGGTTTGGCACACAAATGACCCAGGTAACTTGGGTCAAATTACTGGGTTAGCCCTTTCTCGACCACAGTTGACAGGGATTATTACCACATTGTTGGCCCGGTGTGAAAGGGGTAGAAAGGGGTGGCATACCTGTATGCCTAAGGTCTTACACGATCCCTAGCTAAACTTTGACTAATAATGATTGGCCAATTTGCAGAGTGCCCCATTTGTACAGAAAACAAATTTACAGCTAATGAAAGTATTTGATGTGACAAAAAAAACATTTTAAACCATGTTCTTATGTGAAGCCTCGGCATACCAGTTGCTGATGTAACCTATTAAAACAATAACCATCCAATGCTCATCTGATTTGAGCCTCAGGGTTCCTCCAATGTCATGTGAAACAGCAACAAACAAAGGCTGTCACTCTCAGGAAACCGAAATGGACATTTAACAAAAAACAATACATGAAACTAATTGAGATGATGAGAAAAGTTCCATAAGTGATGGTTTCTGAAATTGTGGTTGTAGTGCAAGCTACCTTTGTGTAAATATATTACAAACCAAGGTGTAGGCCTACTGTACACCCATATCACTGTTACTGTACTGGACTGCTTTTCTGCTGAGCCCCCACTGAAGTTACGCTGATTTTCACAAAGCTGTTTGGGCTGTGGGGGATGGATTACACGATGGCACACAAGCTGATCTAGTTGCTTTATGAAGTCAACAAGATATTCACACACACCCACACCCTTCGTTTCAACGTCATGCACTTCTCTTGGCCTAAACCATTTACTTAGTGATTGGTTGCTCTTTTTACTTGTTACGTGCCAAACTATGTACAAACTAGAGCACTAATTTGATCTCGTAGAAAAATTAAACAACATCAATTACTCTTTTCTCACCTAAATAACCAGATACACATTATTTCTGAATAATGTATTTCTAGGTTTTTTACAGCCTCACAACTGGACAATGCCATTTAACAGTTTACAGTAGACTGCATTTGACATAACAAAGTAGTTGTGACGTATAGCCTACAAACTTACTGCCTAAAACTTACTAGGCAAACAAACTAATGCTATGACGTTGTTAGATGCAAAGTCAGAACAATAGTTTGGGTTAGAGAATGCATTTGTCTGGACAGAGATAGCGGTGCATTGTTAGGAGTATGCTGGCGTACTGGTGAGGGCCAGCTACTTGCCAGGGAAGGGAATGTCACCTGCACAAAGTCTCGCTGTCAATCAAACACCATTACCTCTACTGAAACTGGGATAAATGGCCCAAAGCAACGCCCGTCTGCACATCTTTGTGCCGTTGTCGCTGCCTCAAATAAAGAATAGCCTAGACTCCTGGAGCCCAAACGTGACTGCAACAACAACAACAATAAAGTTAGCACTTAGATCAAAAGTCCACAGTGTTACCTGCATTTGACAGACAAGTAGCATTGGGTGCCAAACACTTTGAGGTTTTGTGTGGGATAAACTATTTGATTGAAAGCATTTGTATTACTTGTTTATTTGAAAGGTTTTAGATCATTTTTGTTTGGTTCTATTTTCTTTCAGTGTAAGTTAACTGCCTTCAAACCAAGCACAGCAGCAATATACATTGTCTTAGTCAACCCTGTATAAATAATAAGTCTACATAACATAACTTTATTGCATCCTGCTTGTCCCTCAGTCAGAAGTTCTTTCAAAACTCTTTCAAAACTCCCTTAGCTAAAAATAGCCCTCACCCAGAGCTAACAGGTTGATCTGGCAATTTTTTTTGCTTTACATTGTTAAGCACTTCGTTAAGCTTAAAAAATTGCAAAATCTACAACTGGTTTTATTTCCATTTATTGCTAACCTGCTCCAGAGCCACTGCTCTGTGCGCTTTCAAACAACCACTCCATCAAGATGACTTTTCAAACAGAATCTTTAAGTATTTTGGAAGGCTTCTCTCCTTCAGTCAGGGTAGCTATTCTGTCGCAGAAAGAGATCGTAAAGGAAGTTATTCTGCACATATTGAGAATCAGCAACCCTTCATTTTATATATCACAAAAGTCCTTGTGCAGATAATTGTCTTTTGTAAAAATAAAACAATCAGCAAGGACAGCTGAACATTGCTGTTTAAAAAATTTAACAGTACTCATATTATTTAACATCATACATCTCATATCATGTAAATTCACAAAACAAAATAAGCCACCAGTCATTATTACAAAAACTTTGGTACGTTTGGTGAATCATTCATGACAATTTGATAAAAACACATACTTGTCTTAAAGCTTCCTGCTAACCTGGGTTTTTTAAATAAGGCAAGATTTCCCTGTACCCCGTTTATGGAATGTTCTTATAAATGTTCAACTTTTGGCGTAACATCCCATTGAGCACCATGTTCTTGCTGAAGCACACACACTGCTATAGTACACCAAGGCACAGACATGTGGGTTCAATCATACATGCTAAGCATTTGGCTTAGACATTTGCCCCATCCATTTGCAGCATGGAAGGAAGCAATCCTTCGAGCCTTGTCGACTTCCTTACATGAGTCTTCACAGCCCGTCACTTTTTGCAAACAAGAGTACTGGCATTCCCTGTAAGTCACGTTTGTGCAATACATATACTTTAACACAACACATTCTTCCCTCAAAGTTTTCCACATGGAAATAGTTTCTTTCTTTTATTACATTATCTGACATTCAACCACTAAGCAGATAGAACCGCTACCCAAACTATCAGAACTAATCCAACAACTTCCAGGTACTAAAGGCTTCTCTTTTTCATATAGGAAACATCTTAACCAGATGACTGAAATATCAGATATTTGTTTACTTACTACTTTGTGAACCACACTTAGTAAAGTGCATGTCCATGCAGGGCTATAATGTAGGTTCTGACATCTTATCTATCCAGGCAAAGGGGTGGCCTTAGCAGATAATGGTGGCTGTTTTCCTTTTTATGTCAAACCGGTTATTTGTGCCATTGAAAGTAGTCTCCAAATATTTTTCATTTTTTAAACAAGTTTTCATATGCAACTTTACCTTCCCCCTTCCAAACATCCAAGCGAGCTTTACCCCAAAAATGTCCCAATTGTCATAAGACCCAAATATGATTTGGGGGGTTTTGCTGCTCTGATTTCTTGATCCAGAACTTTTATCACATGGAAGGACTGTCGCCGATGGAACAATAGCATGTCCGTCTCTCTTTGTTCCAGAACTTCTCCTGCATTGCCAGTTCCTGGGAGATCCTTCTTATTTTAGACTCTCTCCCTGTGGTTTCTAGGCCCACGTCTAAGACCTGAAGACACATTATGGGACCAGGTGCCAATTTCAGAGAGTCGTTCAGGAGAAGACATCTCTTTGATTTCTGGTTTCTTTAACTGTGTCATTGCCTGAAGTGCAGGTGGAGATCATGGTTCAACATGTCATGCAGCGACGCCTCATGTTAATGGGCTGAGGATTGGGGTCCACCTTTGGGTATGATCCCAAAAAAAAAAAGTCAAATGAGTCTTAACAATTAGCTAAAATAATTCTGTCAGAAGATGTACAAGAAAAGAGATTCCAGCCTTCAAATACATATTCTCCAACCTGTTGGGGCATTACAAAGAAGACCCACTTTAACACTCACCTCACTATATATGGGAGGGGGTCGAAAGCGGAACTCTTGGACAAAAGCCATGAGTGGTCGCTCCATGATCCCACTTAAGTCTTCCTCAGGTCTAATCCTTGGCGAGTTGCGGTCTCCAGCTTCGTGATCGGACACGACCGAGCTGTAGTCCGGAGGAGCTGCACCAGGTTAAAGGTTAATTAGTCTTGTCTCCACATATAACATACATCCCAAGTCAACGCGAGTCAGCTTAATCACAACTCTTATGAGATGAGACACTTACACTCAGGCTGCTCAGAGATAGCCATACGAATCCACTCTAGGTTGACACTGCACTGGCTGCTGACACTGGAGGTGCGACTACCAAATGGGTGGAGAGGGATGGTGCCCATGACAAGTGGCAGTTCGAGACACAGTTTGGATGTCCCTGGAACATCCACACATACCTGAAATGAAGAGCAAAGAGATAGCACATTAATATCGAAAACTTAGTCATGTCAATAGGAATAAGCAATTGGTACAACTAATTTCTAACAAGTTATTGTGCTGATGTACCAGCTGCTAATTGAATTGTTTTGTAGAACTGTGCTCACCCTGAGTGTGTACTCTACTTTAATGATGCGGCACTGCAGAATTGAGGGTCCAACAGGCGGGATCTTGATGGCTCTGCCATGCCAGGTCTCACGATTCCGGGCGGCCACCACATCACCACTCAGTGTGGCCACTACTGCCCGTTTCTGTTTCATAGAGCCCCGTGCTATGAATGTCTGTGTCTGTGTAATGTAGGCCTTTGGCACCACTGACCGAGAAGTGGCGTTTTCAAACTCTGCAAACACTGGAATAACCTCGCCTGAATAAAAAAAGGGTCAAAGACAGAGTGAAGAATTGACATTTGAAGAAGTATTTTTTTGTAAATGATAGATGGTTAAGTGTTTCTAACCTGGTGTGTATCCTTTGCGGTCAATTTTGGCCGTGACGGACACTTCTCCAAAGTTGCGGTACCACACCCGTGCCATCTTGTCTTTGGTGCCTGCCTGGGGGGCCTGGTATAACAACAAACAAATGTTAGGCTTTTTATGTCAAATACATAGGACTGAACTACAAACACACAGGGCACTGTACATAGTAAGGCATTTAACCCATGGACCGTACCAGCAAAGCAGGTGTGTTGATGTCAATTGGCTCAATCACAGTGAACTCTTTCTTGATCTTCTTGACAGCAGCCCAGGGACGATGTATCTTCACCTTGACCCAGTAGCGAATGCTACCATGCTTTCCTTCAAACGAGGTCACAAGGGTTTCTTCAGGTAGCTGGAAGCTAAATGGGAATTCATTTCTTCCTGCAGGAAGGAGGGTTAGCTCACCATTATCTGAAGAAAAGAAAGAAGAAATCAAGCAGGATCTAGAATTAGAAGATTATAGTACATAATTGCTTTGTTTTCTTAAGAAAAATAAGTACCCCCAAAAAAGCAAGTAATCAAAAGAATGACTTTGGCAGGACACGCTCAAAAACGTTTTTGTATATTCGATATGGCTACATATGCATGCTTAAATTCGGTTTCCTTTTACTCTGAGCAGGTTCACCAACGAAGTTAATGGGGACAAAAACAATACATGTGGTATACATGTATACAAATTCAACATTTAATGTTAACAAGAATGACAATATATACATTAATGCATGAACTTGCGCGTTAAACCAACGAATTCGGAAATGAAGGTGACACACAGCTCTTTCAGGCAAGGTTTCAGTCAACAACTAACCTGCATGCATAAGCACCTCTCTCCGAATGAGATATTCCACCTCGTCGCTGTAATTTTGAGTATAAGCGGTACTAGACCCCGCTGAACGAGACTCGGTCCAGTGTACTTTTGCAAAACCTTCTGCGTGTAACTTTAAAGACTCCACTTTAGTTGGACCTGAAAGCTCCAAAACAACTTTCCCAGATACCACATCCCCACTGCTGAAAACGGGTGGAGAGTCGATCTCGGGTGAGTCGAAGACGATGTAAAACGTTTTTAATTTGTCAAAAATCATCTTTACTGCTATTCCAAAGTGTATATTTATATTCTAATATTGTTGCTTTTGTCCAAGCTGTCCAAGTATTTGCAGTCTGCAATGTTGTACAATCATTAAAAGGAACCTAGAAAAGTATCAAGGTTCCAGTGCCTTTAGTTTTGTGTTAAAGTGGGCGGGACTCCTGATTTTTTTATGTAAATCCCCGGCAAGGCATCAGGCTAATAAACATCTTGCTTGGGTGTGGATGGCGAACGGTAAAAACAGTTTATGGTGATTGATGGTTACAGGTTTAGACAAAAACAGGTTAACTGAGCATGCCCAGTCCCCATTATACCAATGAGCGCCAAATGTAGCTTGCCTTATGCACTACCAAGCAGACATAGCATGGCGTAATTTCACAACTAGTTCTAACCATTAATATTGTACATTGACATTATAACAGGCATCCATTTACCAAAACATTATTCGATCATAACGCTATTTTAGGAAAACCCATAGTAGGCTTCGATGTGAATAAATGCTTGCTTTAAAATGTCCTTTATTTGAAACCTCGTTTTAAATATAAAAACAAATTCATCTGCAGCGAAGTCAAACGGACACTGAATCCGCATCAACAGCCCCATGTTTTTGTGTCACTTAAGTCTGAAATAGAACGTTGTTTTACTGTATGGGTGCGCGCTACTGCCACCCTGTGGTGTTATTGCACGACATAGAGCGCTTAGTCACAAATGTATGGAGAACCAAAGCTATGGAAGCCCATAAAGGACTTTAGTCAAATGAAAATGTAAATTTGAAAACGTTAATGTAATTCGACAATAGCATTATGACTTTCCAAATTAGTATGTATTATGTCAGGCAAAATTTCAATCATATGCATTATTTGCATTTGCTTTTTCAAAGGCTCCAACGGGCTTTCTTTGTCAATATTAAAATTAAAATGCAAAAGCTGTATGACATTACATTTTCAATGTCGTTCAAATGTGAATTCAAACTACTGTTCCTCGTTTAGTGACTTGCCTTATTACCCTTTTACCAGCTTGTTGGAGCTGTTATTTCGCAAGTCCTTGGTCATATTTTTGGGCTACCAGGGTGATGTGTTTGCAATTATTAAAATCTCTTTAATTATTCACAATAACTGAGCTGAAACAAAGAGAAGCCGGACAGTCATAGCCTGGCTGGCGGTAGGCTAATAGATTGGGCTGTATTATTTTCGACGTTGCCATGGGCTAGCAAGACTAGGTCCCCGCCTGGGCCTGCCACACGATTGACATTGCATTAGAGCCTATCCCAGCTGACTTTGGGCGAGAGGCGGGGTTAACACATAGACATACAACCACTCACACACACATTCACACCTATGGACAAGTTACAATCACCAATTAACCTGCATGTTTTTGGACTGTGTGGAGGAAACCGGAGTACCCGGAGGAAACCCACGCTAACAAGGGGAGGACATGCCAACTCGCACAGAATGTATTCATCTTTGGGGATCGCAGTAAAGACTGGTACCACTATAAAGGTACC